>JBBPNN010000522.1:0-21499 GCA_038090935.1 Hortiboletus campestris | reverse complement strand
TCTAAGCAAATCCGGTGATATAACGAACGTGCCAGTCAAAGGGAAACCCAAATGAAGAAAGGAAAAAGAGACGGGAAGCAAATATAATGAAGGGGGGAATGGGGCCACAACGTTAGATGTTTGTTCCGGCGAACCCGGAAAAGAACGCCGGCCCGGATAATTACAACGGTAGACGGGAACGTACGGAAATGGCGCAGACTCACTTGGGAAGACACGGGACACGGATAGGGGCTTCGATGGAGGCAGGGGACGACCTAGAATAGGGGAAAAACTCGATATGCGGCCATAGGGAACCTGTGGTCTCCACATCCCCTGGGTGCTTTGACTCTGACTGTCCCCAGTCAGTCACGTGACTCTGTTGATTGCGGACCCTGAAACGTGGACAATAGCGGAACTTCGCATAAAACACGGGGGTTGTTACCTGTCCGTCCTCAACAACTTCCCGTCCTCCTTTCACATCCTACATTCCATCCTCCTTCACCATGTCCCTTCCCCTTTTCGAGGATATACTCTCGCTCTCCAAACCTTCCACCATCGACTGGGAGAAAGCCGACGCCGCCGACGAGGTCGCGGCCCTCAAGACCCAGCTGGATGGCATGACCCATGCGGTGCCCAACGAGAAAGATGAGCTGCAAGAGGAGTGGGAGACCTGGTGCGCGCAGTGGCAGGCACTCGTGGTGAGTCATTCGCCGGGTTTCATTACTACTCGGATACTGATGACACGACAGGCCCGGGTGCACACCACCTTTCAAGCGGTGTGCAAGATTGGGATCAGCACAGACCTCGACAACGACCTACTAATGCGGATGTGAGAGGCCAACACCTTGTTCCGACGATGGCAGGGGGAAATCGCAATGCGGAAAGCGGAGGGGGCAAGTACTGAGGTGAAGGGGAAAGAGGCGGAAAAGGTCGAGGAGCCGCCGGCGTCGGATTTACCAAGCGAAACCCCGGAGTCTGCCTCGAGTGCGGGGCAGAAAAGGAAAGTAAGTGTTCGGCTAGAGGTACTACCTGATCCCCGTGACTAATCCATGATAGCGAGTGTCACGCAAGGTGGTCTTGGACGAGGAGGAAGATGAGATCAAGGAAGATGACAGGGAGGTCCAGTTCGTGGGCGAAAAGTCCGCCCAAACGCAGAGTGACGCGGGGAAGGTCACGCACAACCCGGGGTGCGAGGCGTGCGAGAAGGCGGGACAGAAGTGCGTTGGCCGGGCCGGACGGACGTGCGATTCGTGCATGAGGTTGAAGACCAAGTGCACGAAGTCATGCGGAAAGGTTGCGAAGGCCGTGGGGACGAAGATTATTGTTTCTGCCGCGAAGGGGAAAGTCCCGGGTATGTCATTCTGGACACATTGGGTTCTGGCTTACTAACCGTTTTCCAGCGCGTGCTCTGCCACATGTCCTGATCCCAGCTCGCCGGGCTAAGGCGTCTCCTCCGCGTGCAGGTCCTTCCTGCCGCAAGTCACCTCCGCCGGTTCGCCCGGCCTTGCCATTGTTTTTCGATTCGCCGCCGCCCGAAGACAGCGCGGGTGAAGAAGAGGAAGATACACTGAGGAAGAAGCCAAAGACGGGGAAGGTGGGTGATTCGGCGGAAGTTGCCACAGCGAAGGCGGCGCTCTTGTCTCTCCAGACCAAGATGCACCGATCGCTCGGGCTTCTTACTGAGTTGCAGGCGCATGCGCGGAACTTGGAGGGGTATGTGGCCATGCAGCAAGTCGAGCTCGAGGCCTTGGAGGCCACGCTCAACCGCCTGTGAGAGGCATCGCCGTCTTGTATATAGGACAATGTAACGTAGCCGCGCCTTGTGTATTGTCCATGAATCCATGTGTCCTCCGTGCCCATTCCCAAGTGTAGTCTCTAAGTAAGAAGGGAAGAAGGGTAAACAAGAGCGGAACAAGGTGAGATAAAAAGAAATGCGACACTCAATTGCAAGTTTTCACTCGACTTGTTTTCTTTGATCGCCTATCGCGTCTATCCCTTCTCGGGAACCCAAAAGGTCTATACCGGGTTGTACCGGAACGTTAGAAGAAAGTCGGGAACAACATGTGCGCGTCTCGTTGCGTGTTCGAATATGAATCTCTATGTGGTAAGTTCGTCGAGACACTGACAGAGAAACGGAGATAGATATGTTTTTGTCCTTTTGTCTTTTGTCTGTTTTTCTTTTTAGTTATGATGGGAAAATGGAGATGAAGTACATCTATTGTCAATATGCGGGATAGTTGGAGAAAGAGGCGTCACCGGACGAATACCGGGATGAAATAGAGAGCACCGGCCGAAGCCCGGGGTGAAACAGATATTCCTGTAGTGAAATGGGATCGTCTGTCTAGGTCGCGCTAGTTGTCTTCGGCTGGCTCCCCTTCCTCTTCCTCGTACTCGACATCTTCCTCAGCATCATGGTCGTCTAGTTCCTCGTCGTCTAAACCAGTCAGCTCCGTCACGGGAATAGAAATCCGTTTATGTGGGAAGTAAGGCAGCAGCCGAAATGCCGCATACCTGAGCTTCGAGACCACACCATCCAACTCAGCGAGTAAATAGGATCCTCCGGTAGTCCTGTGAAGAACCACCATTGGACCCAAATACCTTGGCTTCGTTTTCCGGTTCAGCTCCTTCTCAACCCGAGTGTTCCTTACCAGGACAAAATTGCCCGGCTGGAAGTCATGGTCCCGGATTCGGTTCTTGAATTGCGCCTCGAAGTGCTTGATGGACGCAAACCGCGATGAGAGAACCTTTTCCCGGATACTGTCGATATCCTCTGCGCGCTTTTGAAGTTGGTGGGCACGCCAGACAATTAAGTCTGATCTAGATGTGGGGTTAGTGTCGGGGACAGGGACGAGAAACGTTGCCTCTGCGAGGTCGAATGGAAACAGGAGTTCCACGCCATGTACCATGAAGTACGGCGAAAGTCCGGTAGACTTTAAGATGGTTACCCGCTCTGCCCAAAATACCGAGTGAGCTGCCGATGACCAGCGAGCCACTCCCCCCTGGGTACTTTTGACGATGGCCTCCCGGACATCGAAGTGACACCGTTCAACCACGCCGTTCGCCTGGGAATTGTAGGGAGAGATCCGGATGTGCCAGATGCTGTACTGGTTGGCGAGGATATCGAGAGCCTGTATATATGCCAGACCATTGTCAGTAACGAGCTCGGAAACAGCTCCCCATTGACAGAGAATGTCTTCGAAAATGAAAGACGCAAGCGCGGATGCGTTCTTGGATCGCAACATCCGCCACTCCGGATAAGCGGTAAGAGCACACCGGGCTTGGACGATGAAGTGGTAACCACCGGACCGCGGCATCACCATAGTATCGATGTGGGCCTTGTGGAACAAACCACCCACAACGGGCACAGTAGGCGGGATGTGCAACTTCTTGGTTTGCCGAATTTGGCACTCGTGGCAAGTCCTTGTGTACCACTTAACGTCCTCGACCAGCATGGGCCACCAAAAACGTAGGAGGAGGCGCGTATGGACGGAGAAGACACCTTTGTGCCCGAGGTCATCATGTGCCTCCTTAATGAGTCCATAACGACGCTCCACCGGGACTACGAGCTGGTGACGATCATGCGGCTCCCGGCGGTAGAGAGATCCGTGGAGGAGGAAGAAGCGGGTGGCGGCGTTGACGAAGGAAGTGAACCCTGGGTCACTAAGATTTTCGGGGCGAAGGCGGGAGTCGAGGAAGTCGCGGATCCGGTTGACCCGGGCATCTCTAGCGAGCGCTTTTGACGAATGCGGAATTTCTGGTTCGACCTCTTCAGGGGCGGGAGTAGAGAGGAGCACGGATACCGATCCATGAAGAGATGTCAGGGCAGCGCGCCTAGAAGTGTTAGTCGACCTGCCTGGCAGGGACAGGTGATCATTTAGGAGAGAGACGGAAAAAGAGTAGGCACTGTCCAACCAGTCCTCGAAGTCATCCTCCTTGGGAGGGTCATTCTCGGATGGAGGGCGGCGAGAGAGGCCATCTGCCCCAGTATGACGGGTAGCAGGGATGTGGACGAGGCGGAAATTGAATAAGAGGATACCTGCGATCCATCGATTGATAGTCACATTGGGCTGGAGATCGGGATTGTTTATCATACCTTTGACATATTTGGCGTCCATTTCGACAGTGAAGTTAGCGACCCCAAAAATGAAAATCCAGACTGCCCGCAAGGCGCGAAACAATCCGTAAAGCTCAAGCTTGGCTTGGGAGTATCGGCTCTCAACCTCTGTGAGACTGAGGGAGCCAAAGCGGTTCGGGTATCGCTTCCCATCCTCGCCCTCCTGAGACAAAATGTACCCGACGGCGATCATTGAGGTGTCAACAGCCAACACGACCTCTCTCCCGGATTTGTAGTCCAGGCGACGAAGGGCAGGGGAAAGACAAATCGCGTCCTTCAGACGCTGCATCGAAATTTGTTGGGGTTCCTCCCATATGAACAGAACGCCTTTCCTAGTCAGATTGACCAACGGACGGGCGATCGAAGCGAAATCCTTGATAAAAATCTGGAGAACTCCACACACACCTAGAAATTCGCGGACCTGGGTGAGATTCTGGCATGCCGGCCAGTCGCGGATCTTTTGCACTTTCTTATCATGAGGGATTCGACCCTCGAAGGTACACTTGTGGCCGACAATGGTGGCGTCGGGTGCTGCGAGAACAAACTTTTTAGCGGACACGGTGATGTTTACCACCTTGAGACGTTGGAGGATGCGGTACACGTTCTGAAGATGCTCCCAAATGAAGCGGCGAATACCCTTGTTTTCCGGGATGGCTTCGTAGGTACCATCCGGATTCATGTAACGTTCCACAACACCCTTCACCGGTAAATCATCGATGAACGGGTATGTGTAGTCGGGGATTTCGTCCTACAGGATGAAGGACATGTCAGTCTGATATACTTGCACCGCATTCGTGTATCCCATGGGTACAGTGGTGAGCCGGTGGGGTCCCATAGGACTGCTGAAGGTTGTGAGATCCCTGGAGTCCGGGTGTAGTGGACGCTGATCATATCCCGCGAACAAGTCCATCATCCCATACACTGCATATCCGGCGAAGGATTCTGTGAAGTGTTCGACGAATGGGGGAGTGGACGAGTCCCGGATTGTGACCGCGTTGAGGGGCTGGAGGTCGTGGACAAGGCGAAGTGATTTGCCGTCCTGTTTAAGGACGCAAAACCACCGAGAGCGATAGGCGGATGTGGACGGCTCGTAGACTCCGGATGCGATCTGGTCTTTGATAATCTGTATGGTGTCAGACCACATAGAAGGGGGAACGGGGATATTCCGCAACACCCAGGGAGTGTGCGGTACTGTCGGGATTTTAACGGGGGGAAAGTACTTAGGGTCCATGCGACCTCGCTCGAGCGGGTCCCAAGCAAATGCCATCTCTTGCTGGCAAACAATCCATCGTACAAGCTTGACCTCCTCTGGCCAAAGCCAGTTTGCGGGATCTAAATCCAAACTGTTAGCCCTTCCCTGAGTAAAACGTTGTCCGGGGATAAAATCTGGTGGGTGCGTAGGTAAAGGAATCATCCCGGCAAGCGGATCGTCCGGAAGCGACCACGTGACTCGAAACTCCTCGTCCAATGGAGCGAGCACGGATCTAACTTTCTTGGCTACTGGCTTGTAGGCCAGCGCATGAGAGGCAGTGTCATAAGAATAAACGGAAGAAAAAGCGTCTATGGCGTCCAGATTCAAAGTCGATTGGGTAGAGGAAAGAAATGCGTAGTCAGGAGAAGGGGGAATAGGTCCAGCAGTCAATGGGGGTAAGCGAGTAAACGTAGGAAATGTGGAAAATGATGGGGTGAAATGTTCATCAAGAGCGGATATAAACGGACGGGACACGGATGAGACGG
Source organism: Hortiboletus campestris (assembly GCA_038090935.1). Classification (NCBI taxonomy): domain Eukaryota; kingdom Fungi; phylum Basidiomycota; class Agaricomycetes; order Boletales; family Boletaceae; genus Hortiboletus; species Hortiboletus campestris. Next base: position 15,669 of record JBBPNN010000522.1, on the reverse strand, counting down.
AAAGGCAATTGAAATCTCCCCAGACGGAAGTCGGATCATCGAAGCCTAAACACCCATTTCCACCACTGATTGGTGGCTATTGCACTGCTTGTTTTCACGGCAGTGCGGGCATCCTTCCGTCCATGGTCGGGTAGGTAGCGTGAATTGTTTGCCGGAGTTGGGGTCGCGGAGAGTGATGGTTTGTGACCCATCGGGGAAGTCGACGGTAGTCGCGCTCATCAGGCAGTGGAAAGGTCGCCCGAGCAGTAGATTGAAGTTGGCTTTGGCCAGGATCTGCACCTGAACCATTACTTCACCCGTGCCGAAGTCCAGAGTGAGGTTCTCTAAAACCCCAATGGTGGTGTCGATACTAGTATTGGCCGAGGACATCTTCATGGTATGGTCGGACCTGATCGGTAACCCGAGGTCCTCCCATATCCGTTTTGGCATGGCAATGATCTCCGAACCTGAGTCGAGAACACCGCGAATGACGCGTCCTGTACTCCCAACCTTTGCTTCTACCGCATGCAGGGGTAGACTGTGATGCGCGATGATGAGACCGTCATTGTTCCTAAGCACCCAGTCACCGTAGTCTCGACCGACGGCATCAGGGTCGTGACCGGATAATTCGTTCACCTGTACTGTGTTAGCAGACGGATTCGTTACTCGTTTGACCGTGGTAAGGTCACGGAACTGCTTTCTAAACTCGGGAGATACTGCAAACAAGTCCTTCACCGGTACCGGGACAGCGGTGCCCAGTACCCGATCCAGTACTCGCCATGGGGCTTCCTCGTCCTCGAGTGGGAACGAATACTTGAACTGTGCGGAGGGGACGAATGGTTGGTTAGTGACAGGGACGCGCGAAGGGGGATTACTAGATTCTCCAGTTTGGGCCGAGTCGGGTCCGGATTGTGCTGATGATGATGCGGGAGTGGTGGTATTGCGTAGCTCGGTCCGCGGGGCTGATGTCGATGGGTTGGAACGGGGTGATGTCGATGGCGGCCCTACCCGGGAAGATTTCTGAAGCTCGGGAGAAAGAAGCTCCTCTGACACCGTAGCGGCTCTTGGGTCTGTCCACTTGCGAGGAGGCATCTGTACCCCGTCGAAGCGGACACGCTTGCCTTTGTCCTTCGCAGCCCTATCCGCTTGGAAATTGGCCCATGCCTGTGCATAATATGGTTCAAAGTCATGGTCAACCTCCTCCGGGTCACGTTCCGGTTCTTGCATGAGGATGAACGCAGAGGAATCGATGTCCAGTACCACGGGTATTTCCGGGTACGCGGCAGATAAGATACCGGCCGTTATATGAGGAGGCGAGTCGTGGGAGAAACCTGCCGAAGTGTTAGCCGAAGACGATGATGGGCCTGGCTGCCCAGCTCCCAATGTAAAATCGACTGCGTCCTTGAGACACCGGCCGCCTGTTACGTGTGGGATCTCGGATCCATCAGGCATATACAGCCTGCCGTCGGGTCCTCAAATCACTTTTCCGGAGGTTAGGTATTCCTTGCAGAGAGCACACGTGCGAGTGAAATGACCCACCCCTGCACAGAATTTGCACAGGGGCTGAGGTTGCGTCGCCTGCATTGACTCTACCTTGATCCTGTTAGCCGGGTTGAATGGCGGGTTAAAAGGCATCGGGTTGGGTTGACGCGCCGGTGCGTAGGCGGGCTGTTGTTGGCGTGGGGCAACGAATGCGGGAGGAGCGGCGAAGGCGGGTTGAGCGGGTACAATGGGGGAGCAGAAGGCAGAACCTGTAAGGAGGAACTGAGCGACAGTCATGACGTCGCTCATCGGGTAAGGATCATCTGGGTGGACGTCCTGTTTAGTGATTAGCAGGCGGTCCCTTATTTTTTGTTGGAGGACAGCTGGAAACCCATTTAGGTACAGCATGTCGCGCTCTACCTCTGCTAATTTTTGGTTAGCGATTAATAGCGCGGAGATCTTTTGAAAGGCTCGGGTATACTCTCCCAATTCGTCCCGGCTGCGCATTTGCTTAGCCTGGTAATCCTGTACTAGGTATTGAATATCTGCCCGGCAGTAGCGATTAGTACCTTCGCATCCCGGGTACAATTTCTTCACGGCTTCAACGAACGCATCCCAATCCACAGGAACCGCAGTTACCTCCGGCAGGGTTTGCCACAACTCTGCCTCGTCTAGGGTGGCATACCAAAGGGCAGCCCGTATCTTTCTTGCCGCATTGAGGGCAGCGGCGTCGCCAAGGTATTGGATATCCTCTAGGTATCGGGGGAGCTCTGAGGGAGACTTCCCGTCGAATTTTGGGGCGTTGGGGGTTCCGCGGAGCGGCATCTGGATTGGCTGAGCCATTTGTAACAGTGGGAGCTGTTGGGGGTTAGCAGGTGGGTTAACCGGGTTAGCCGGTTCGATTGGATTCGGTTCGGATAAAACTGGAGAAAGAAGGTGAAGGGGAGATAGAACTGAAGAGGCGGACGAAGGAGATGAAGGAGTAGGTAGAGCAGAACGGGGGTTGAAAGGTGTTTCGGAAGGGCGGGTACTGAAGTCGAAGAGAAAAGATAAGGATAGAGAAGGGGTCAGGTTGACTACCGAGGATGAAAGTGGGGATGAATCGGAAGTGGAAAAAGAGGTTAAAGGCGAGAGAGGAACCGAAGCTGGTGAATGGTACTGGGCGGAAAAGGGGGTCTGCTGTGGGGTCGAGTGGATAAAGGCACCCGGAACAAACGGTGAGTCAATGAAAGATGAGGCGGGAGAGGTAAACCGGTTGTGTTGCGCCCTTTCCGGTGTTACCGGAACGAGGAGCTCGGAGTCTGTTGAGAGTTCTAATCTGCGGAAGTCAGCTAGGAGATCTTCGATCTCTAATCGCTCTGGAGTGGATCTAAGCAACCTTCTCGTCAACCTGTCAGAACCCCTCGCGGTGGGCTCCAGTTGTAAAGGTGATAGGCAGTTCTAGGGGTGTCAATACCTTAAGGAAAGCTAGGAAAACTAGCAAAGACACAGGTGGGTGCGAGAAAATACTCGTCCCAAGGGGTTCGAGGTAGGTTGTAAGTGAGAAGGGTAAGCAGAGACTTTCCCGCGGGCGAGCAAACCAAATCCGGGCGGAAGGAACGAAATCCGGAACAACAAGGTTGAAATCCGGGTCAAGGACGAGGACCCGGTATGAATGGAAAGCGACGAGGTTGGAGAGATTTGGGGACGACGAAAACTGCTGCCAAAAAGGGAGATGTTCTATTTTCTATAGTACAGAGGTTTATAGTCCTGGGCAACACCTAAGACCTTTTCCTTAAAAGGAAACATCGCGATAGTAACCGAGGCTGTAACGAAAATACTACTCACCCCTTCACGGTAGTAACACCGCTTGAGACTGTACGAGAAAAGTAGTAATCGTACCTGGAAAAAGCTACAGGTCATGCTACGGTACCGTTGCGTCAGGGACGACGCCGAAGAGTCTAGATTGAGTGATCGCGTTCTAAGCAAATCCGGTGATATAACGAACGTGCCAGTCAAAGGGAAACCCAAATGAAGAAAGGAAAAAGAGACGGGAAGCAAATATAATGAAGGGGGGAATGGGGCCACAACGTTAGATGTTTGTTCCAGCAAACCCGGAAAAGAACGCCGGCCCGGATAATTACAACGGTAGATGGGAACGTATGGAAATGGCGCAGACTCACTCGGGAAGACACGGGACACGGATAGGGGCTTCGATGGAGGCAGGGGACGACCTAGAATAGGGGAAAAACTCAATATGCGGCCATAGGGAACCTGTGGTCTCCACACCGTGCTGAAATAACCAATGACATCACTCTCATTGACCAATTCTCTCTAGGACTAGACCAACAACTCACCATCATGGTCCTTTCCATGGTGACCATTCCCACCACTCTTAAGGAATGGATCAAAAATGCCAAGATATTTCATGTACAGAAAATGCGAATCCTTGCCTTGAAAGAAGGCAAGCAATATTTTTTTGCTCAACCCTCACCCCCCACCCAAGACCCCAATGCCATGGACATTGACACTATTTCCTTGTCTAAACTTACTTCCCAGGAATGCACTCAATGCATTTGTGAATTTGATGCTGAAACACTAGACACAATACTTCTTAATGCAATAAACCCAGGAACTTTCCTCCACCACCCCCTCATCCCCAAACCATCTGTACCACTGAAACTACACCCTCCACTTCTTCCTCTCCTTCCCCAGTCAAAACTCCCTCTGCCCTCTTTGCTTTCATCAATTCCCTTAGAATCAAAGGAAAAGATGAAGGTGAAATCCTTCAGGTTCTACAGGTGTAGTATTATGATGAATCAGAAACCAATAAAAAAGAAGTCTCTGTTATTAATGTAGAACAAAATGTTTAAGCCAGAAAGCTGCCTCAACATCTTCTTCCCACCACATCCATCATATAATTATAGCCCCTTGAAATGAATGCACTTTTTGTTTCCCTATAAAGTTACAAGTCAGAAAGCAAACCATTGTCACCACTCCCCTCATTGACTCCAGAGCCACTGGAAATTTTATTGACCTCGGACTCCTTTTCTATATGAATTATCCTATGCAACACCTCCCCAAACCCCTAGTGGCCTACAATGTAGATGGCATCCTGAACAAGAAAGGCACCATTCTTTGGCAGGCTCAGCCTCTTGTCCACATTGCAAAACAACCTGAATTGATTGAACTTTAAGTCGTCTCCCTAGGATGAAAACAAATCATCCTTGAAATGTCTTGATTTCATTCCTGAAACCCCCACATTGATTGGTCTACTCACACTATTTCCCTTCCAAACAATATTCCCTTGTTCTCTTCTATAGAGGAACTTCTGCAATGTTATCTCCTCCATCTCCTTAACCTTGATGTTAATCACAAACTTTATATTCTATTCACTGAGCAATACTCTAATGGGATTGATGCGTTTTCTAGTAAGTACCTTCCCCAAAAGGGAGAAATCATCAATAAGGTAATGTTATCCATCCAATTGGCCAAATAAGGTAACTTTATCCACCCAATTGACCTAAGAGAACAAACTGGCTGAGATATCTCTCCCCTCTTGATGTCATGACTTTGAAGATGGATATTTTTTCTGAAAAGACCTATGATCAACTCCCTCCTCATTGCCCCTTTGACCACACTATTGATCTAAAACCCTCCTTTGTTCCCAAGATCACCAAGGTTTATCCTTTGAATTTCAAGAAACAGGAAGCATGTTAATCCTTTATCAACAAACACCTCAAAACTGGTCATATCCTCTCCTCAAAATCCCCTCAAGCCCCCCATTCTTTTTTGTTCCCAAAAAAGACAATTCTCTCTGCTCTTGCTAGGATTATCATTACCTCAATTCTCACACTATCCACAATGCTTACCCTCTTTCATTAATTCCCAAACTCATTGAGAACATAAAGGATTCCACCTGGTTTACCTAGTTCAATATCCAATGAGGTTATAACAACATTTGAATCAAGGGGTCTGACCAATGGAAAGTGGCTTTCATCACATCTTTTAGACTTTTTAAACTCACAGTTATGTTTTTTGGTTTTTGCAATGCACCTTCCACTTTCCAAGCTTTCATGAATCATATCTTTGCCAACATGATTGCAGAACAATGGCTCAAGATCTATATGGATGATCTTGGCATTCACACCAATGGTGATCTAGCCCTTCACCATGAATGCACTTGCTGAGTTCTACTTCACCTTCAAAAACACAGTCTCTCCTTGAAACCAGTAAAATGTATCTTTGACACTCCTCATATTGAATTCCTTGGTATAATCATTGGTCAAGGACAAATCAAAATGGACCCTGTTAAGACTTCAGCCATTCATGACTGGAAACCTCCTACCTTCATCAAGGGTATTTGCTCCTTCCTAGGTTTTGCCAACTTCTACCAGAAGTTCATCCCCAATTTCTCCCACACTATCACCCCCTTGACTCTCCTCATCCATAAGGATATTCCCTAGAACTGGATTTCCCTCCAGCAAAAAGCTTTCAACTCTCTCAAGTCAGCTTTTGCTTCCATCCCCATCTTTACCATTTCCAATGTTACTTAGCCTTTCTTTATCATAACAGATGGGTCTTTTCTTGCCACAGGTGCTGTTCTCCTTCAATCTGACACCAATGGTGACCTCCACCCCTGTGCTCACTTCTCTTATACCTTTGCCCTTGCTAAATGAAATTACGACATCTATGATCATGAACTCCTTGCCATTATTCTTGCTCTCACTGAATGGTGTCAATATGTTTAGGGCACCTCTCACTCTGTCACCATTATCACCAACCACAAGAACCTCTCTTATTTGAAGGATCCTCACAAACTTTCTCATTATCAGACCCATTGCTCCCTTTTCCTTCAAGACTTCAATATTGTCTGAAAGGTTTTTCCTGGAACCCAGATGGCCCCTGCAGATGCTCTTTCTTGCCACAATCACCTGAACACAACTTTAGACAACATAGACACTCCTATCCTCCCTGATCCTGTGGTTATCAATGCTTGGGACTTTTTTCTTGCCACTCACATACAAAACTCTTCATCCTCTGATCTCCTTGTCCTTTGGGCTCTAGCTAACCTTGCTGATGGTTCTCCTTTGTTTCCTCTTTCCTCTCTCTTTGACCAAACTTTTATAATGGCCATCTCTTCTTCAAGGGTCGTATGTATGTTCCACCAGCTTCTCACTCATCTCATCTCTATTCAATTCATTTTTCTCCTCTTATGGGCCACTTGGGCCATTTTCATACAAGAGCTATCTTAGAACATGATTTTCGGTGGCTGGGACTTTCCACTTTTGTTTCTTATTTCATCACTGGTTGTTCTGTCTGTCAATAGAACAAGGCACTCACACACTCAAGCATGCTTCCTCTCCTTCCTATCCCTTCCTCTTCCCACTTGTCCTTTTGCCAACTCTTTGTTGATCTTATTACCAATCACCCTCTTTCTCAGAAACATGATTCTTTAATGGTTGTGGTTGACCACGGCCTTATGAAAGGGGTAATTCTTGCCCCTTGTTCCAAGACCATTGGCACTAAGAAAGTAGTACAACTCTTTTTCAACTTTGTGTTCAAACTATTTGGCCTCCATGACTCCACAATCTTTGACAGAAGACCTCAATTTGCTTCTGCCTTTGCTAGAGAACTCGCTTGCCTTCTCAAGTATGATGTTCACCTCTCCACTGCTTATCACCCCCAAACTGATGGACAAATTAAACAAGCCAATCAAAAGTCAAAACCTATCTTCGTATCTTTTGTTTCAATAACCCACATGATTGATCACACTTCCTTACCTCTACTGAATTCATTCACAACTCTGTCCCTCATAGCTCCACTAAGACTTTTACATTCTCCCTCCTCTATAGCTATAAACCGCCTGCATATCCTTCTTTGGGAGAAGAAATGTTTATTCCTGCTTTAGAAAATCATTTGCCCTCTCTGGAAAACATCCAAAGGGAAGCTCTTGCAGCACATGAATCTGCCCATCAGATCATAACCCTTCAATCCACACAGAAGTTCTCCCCTTGGAAGGTTGGTGACAAAGTTTGGCTTGAAGTCACTAATCTCCCTCTTGGATACCCCTTCCAAAAACTTTCCTCCAAATGCCATGGATCCTTTGAAATTTCTCAGGTCCTATCTCTCCTCACCTACTGACTCCATCTTCCTCTCACATGAAAAATTCATGACATGTTCCATGTGTCCCTCTTATCTCCTTTTTGCCAAATGGAAGCACATAGTCCCTCCTCCTCCTTTCCCCAACTCCTGCTGGATCTAATTCACTCTGAAGAAGAATATAAAGTTGACCATATAGTTTCCCACAAGGGAACACAAGGTCACCATCTGTACCTGACCGCATGGAAGGGATACTCTTTGGCCAAAAATACCTGGGAATCTGAAATCAATCTCCACCATGCCCCTGTTATTCTTTCCTTTTATAAATAAACTTATCATCTTTTGTAGATTCTCTATCTTTCGTCTTCCTTTCTTTTGGGAAGTGATGTCTCTCCATAAAGTATCCCTCTAGTTTATGTTGTACTATGATTTCTTCTTTCTGAACAATCAAAATGTCATTTCTTTCTTCTTCTATTGCATTATTGTCACTATCTTCTTTTTCTGTATCTACCTCCCTGCTGTGTTCCAGACAAGTCTCGCCTACCTTACATCTCAGTTGATTGCTTTTAGAATCATTCGTTTCATTGAGGGTCAATGCCGAGAAACAACCATATGTGGCTCATTGTTTTCTTTCTGGATAAGATCAGTAAAAACACTGAGAAAACGCTTACCAGACAACCAATCTTATCTCCATGGATAGTAAACCTGAAGCGAGGTGAAGAGAATACTTTTCCCTGGTCAAGTTGGTACTAGAAACAAGTATCAATCTCGTAGAAAAGGGTTGACTATCAGGCATGTGGTTCATTCGTCAATTGTTAATGAGGTTGGGGGTGATTGGGGATTCAGTAACACGTTGAGGGTCTGGGTTTCTGTTGGGGTGGTGTACGAATTGTACTAAAGTTAGTTGGGGAATAATCTAGACAATTCTTGGGTTGCTAGGAGGGTACTCTGTAGCGACTGGGGTTACTTCCCTAAGATATGCTCTCAATGACTTCCAATTAGCTCCTGTCAATTAGGAATGCTCAATTGGGTAGGTAGCGTAAATACGCTTCACTCTTGTTACTGATTCACACACGTCTCTTAGTCACACAAAACAGTCTTTCCTAAACTGATTCTATTATGCACTAAGAAGTTGGCAATCAGCTTCAAATGCTCTGCTTGACCCTTTCCCGAGGTACTAATGAACAATTAGGTCTTCCTACTAGCTAGGGATCTATTCCCTTTAGTTGCCCACTTTGGGGTTTTCTCCCTAAAGGTGTCCTAACTGTCCCTATCCTAAGGGATGCAATATACTCCTAACTTGGGTCTAAGTAGTTCTATTTATGGCATGGGAAACTTCTTTACACAGCCTCACTGTTTGTTTGTAGAGGGGTACTCTTGTGAGCACTCATTGGTTGAGATTTACTCAAGTAGGAACCTTTTTCCTAAAAGAGGGAACCTACCAAATGGGGCTGAATCATGCTCCTTATATAGTAGTTTACATGTGGCTGTGCTCCCTTCAGTTCCGAGGTGGCTGTGCCAACATATAACTCATACTGACTCATTTTGACTTAACTTGTCAGGAGATGACTAGCAATTGCTAAAAATAGCCTTTGGCTTGGCAATGACTCATGCTGTGCAGGTCACATGTTCATTTTGCCAGTCTAGGAGCAGTGCTTTGCTTGGTCCTCATTTGACTCACTTTGACTCATTATGACTCATTATGACTCATGCTGTGCACAGTCACATGATCTGAGTCAGGTGATTTGCAACTGAGGTCACATGCTCCATTTGCTTCTCTGACACTTGGCTAAGTACAAAAGGGTAAAAGACATATTAAGAAAATGAGTAGCTATGTAGTTGTAGGTAGTAATAAAAGTATGTTGGGAGAAAACATTTTATTTCTCCGCAACCTGTGAATGAACAAATAAGGAAAAATAGAGGTATATACCAGACACTATGGTCCATATGTCCCTCAATTAGCTAAGCATTTGGACCGTGGGAATAAGGTGAAAACTCAAATCTCGGGTCAAATGTTTAGTATCACATATACAATAACTAGTATCTGCATCCAAACACTTTGGTGCAGGTCATCATGTTGTTCAATTCTGCAAGAATGGTTCAAGTTTGCTAGTCTCCTACCTGGAGAGTGGCTTTGTGTACACGATATCCATTCTTTGGTTCATTGACCTCACATTCCTGTAGATTTTGCTTCTCAATCGATCCATGGGAACTCAAATGGAAGAAAAAAGCAAATGGGCGCATGTATGTGGTTATTCATTGTTCCTACTGTGACTTACGATGTGCATATTGGAAGTGCATGTTTAGATGGACAGCAACTTTTTATCACAAACTTGTGTGACAATGTTGATTGATATGCACTTCCCACCATGCACCTCACCCAAAGTTATCATCACACAATCCTTCTCAATGCCCCATTGCAAGTTTCAGTTGCTTGAGAATATAGGTGGGTTGTGGTGGAGGGTGACAATGGTTTTGTGCAGGTCTTTGATTATCAGACGGGTACTTTTCGAGACAAATTGGATCATGGGAGTGGTATGTATGGTTTTTGGATTGCTGGGCACCATTCTGCTAACATTATGCATTAGCCGGCGATCTTGTAGTGACTGTCACGGCATTCAAAAGTGCAATGCATTATCGTCACTGGGAGTGCTTTGGACGGTCACAGCAGTGTAAAAGTCTGTGGTTAGCATTCTCAAGTGTGTAATTCCTTTATCTTGTCCCTATCATTGCTAACAGTTCCTTAGAAAATCCTGCAAACTCTCTCATCCCTGCCCATGACCCAACCCTCACCCTGGGTTGGTTTTGTTAATCAAATGATTGTGTTCACTATCATCTGCATAGTTGTGAACCTTGCCATAAGGTATCTCCTACTATTGATTCCTGATGATATTTCTGTCATAGTTCGGGACATTGGACGATCTGCAACCAACAGGCACTCTTAGTACCTATGTATCTCTCCCACTCCCACTCCCTCACTTATCTTGAGGTGTCTATATTAGGAACATTAGTAGGGTTTGTAAAATATACACCATACTACCCTGACCCATGAAAGCATGCCAATTTGACATTCCAACCACCATCCACTCAATGTGTTTGTATAGCTATATTGATCTCCCAATTGGATAGTCCACCACAAGCAAGCTGACTTCCAAAATCAACAGTCTCTACAAAGCCATGGCTAAGTGGTCATACACTTCCTTTCCATTCAATCATCAACACCTTGCGTCAAACAGGTCTAGCCTCTACCCTGAAATACAACCAGTGGGGTGTCGACAAAGGACAAACATTGCCATGGGTGAGTATTCTAGGTCTCCCATCAATCTTCCACTCACACCTTGTATTCTAAAACTCCCAGTATACCATCATTGATGGATAACCTTCAAGCATGGCACTATGTGATGCAGTTGGCGAAGGATGAGGTCGAGTTTATTCTGCTCACCAAGAAACTTGCAGAAATTGAGCACTACAAGCATGAAGATTGGAAGATTCTCTTCGACCAGCTTTTCAATCTCTCAGAAGATGACAATGTCGTGGGGGCCATTGCTGCAGTAGAAAGTCAAATACCTTCTCCCTATATCATCATAGGACCATCAAATGCCTATGTCCTCAAGAAGGGAAAACAAGCGGCCTCATGTTTTCTTGACTTGGAAGCTCGCATCCGCGGAGAAGAGGAAGAAATATCAGAAAAAGAATGGAATGGAATGTTGCCACTATAGAACGCGCTTGTAACCTAACCAACACATTTTAGATTCATTCATCATTTCCGATAGGGAGGGTGAATCGAGCACAGGACCCAGCTCCCTACCTCACAAGTCTCATATTTACCCTGTTCCAGGTTCATCTAGATATGCTCAAGTGATCAATGTGATGTCACAACATTATGGAATCGATGAAGAGCTGGAGTCTCTTCCATCGGGATCCAAAGAAGACACTGATTTTGAGGTGCTGGACGATATTGGTCTGTGGACAACAATCGGTGACTGGCTGAGTGGTACGCTCAACTTTGAAACCCTCATGCACAAGCTGGATTTTCAGCATGGCAAGTGTGCAGAAATAGGTTATTGGGAGGATTGGGTCTCGGAATTAGCCTTTGAGAGCGATTTAAACAAGTGAGAGGTGAAGTTTAAGGTGGTCTCGCTCCCAGAGCACCATCGAAGGCTTACCACCTACAAAGCAGTCTCTGACCAGCCGCTCCATTCCCCATCACCCGATCCAAGATCTCCACTACACCTCATGGCTCTAAAAAGGATTTATCAGGTGGGTGATTGTATGGATCATCGCAGACCCCTACAGCGACCTGCAAAATGTTCATCATCACAACATTGGAAAGTCCAGATTGGTCACTGTGATTGATAGCTTGACTAGGGAGGTTACTTTCCTTGACACGGATCGCTCACCTGTGCGTTCCTCTTGGCATTTTATTGCTAGATAATCCTGGTTAACCACACTCTTCAGATTCGCGCTGTAAAACAGATAGTCAGTGTAGGGTGTGTCAGACTCTAAGGGAGGCTAGGGAAAACTAGCAAAGACACAGGGTGGTGCAAGATAAGACTCGTCCCAAGGGGCCTGAGGTAGGTTAGTGTTGAGAAGGGTGGGCGAAGACTTTCCCACAGGCGAAACAATAAATCCGGATGAATCCGGTCGAAATGCAGAGATCCGGATGGACGAAGTAGGTTTCTGGTCAAGGACGAGGACCGGATATGAGTGGAAAAGGTGACAAAGTTTTGGACAAGGTCGGGGAAAGACTTAGAATCGTAAGCTCGAGCCGGAAAAAAGGTGCTGCATTCCCACAAAGGGTACAGATTTTATAGTCCGGGCAACACCCAAGAATTAGTACATATAAGGTAACTACAAAAGGCGTGATCAAAGGCTGTGAAAAAAATAATCCTCGCTGTCATGGGTAACAATGTCGCATAGAAAGAAATAAGAAACCATGCGCAAAGGTACAAATCACCCTGTAGTCACATACAACGACCCTTCAATGGAACAAAGTAAAAATGGTATAGAATGATCCAGATGGATGTAAGTGCCGCTGGTGATCAGATGGTACAAATAAAGAAACAGAATAAAGTATGAATGATGTACGAAAATGGATAGAACTTATTACATCATGTTAGTCATCGACCGGCTGTGCCTGGGTTGGAACAGACGATCGGAAAGGACAGAACGGAAAGCAGAAATGTACTTGTAAAGGTTGGGTCCACTCGGATGGACACGGGGTAGGACAGAAATGTTGCTGGACACATTTGACAACCTAGAGGGTGCTGGAAAAGGGGGAAAACTCTGTATATGGACGTAGAGAGCCTCCAGCTCCTACAGCGCTCCCTCTGACCTCCTGGAATCGTACTCGCCCAATTGACCCTTTTCTGCACCCACAATTGAATGCCCCAATGAATCCCATGATGACGTCCAAATTGGCAATAGCGCTGAGGTAGTATCTGGTGCTCATTGTGGATTCTTTGGGATGGTTGAGATCATCTCTTGGCATACAGTTTCTTTACAGCCACTGCATCCTGCATATCCTCATGTCACTGTCCCTGTCAGTTCAGCGAACTTCCTGCCACCTTCAAATGCCCTCTGATATTCGGCCAAGAAGGATTACAATATTAGATCCAGGGATGCTGTCAAGGTTGTACGAGAATGCTGGATAGGCAAAAGAGGGATTGTCGGAGTAATCGACCTTTAGAAAAAGCTATTGGAGGTGAATGCTTGATCTGAGTCTGTATGTATCAGCCCCCTTTTCCTCTCTCTCCCACTAACCTGTTTTCCAGCATTGTTTTTTCATATCAATCTCACATGTTGTGTACAAATCCGTGGTGTCCGAACTCAACGAAACTCACCAGTATGTGGGCAAGGAGGTCATTATTCTCCGAGGTTACTACAAGGGTTGGCGGGAAACACTTAGAAGTGTGTCGGGAGACACATGTGAAGTCACTCCAGGCAGCGTGCCTGTCGGTGTTTTTAAGAAAAACTATGTTGTTGCCAAGTAAGTGTCTGCTCACACATGGAAGCTTCCGTACTAAGTCATCCAGGGGTTGTAAGACCACACTGGGTGGATTGCCTCTGCTGCATGCCCTGCTTCTCACAGTGGCATCTGCCTTTAGAAGGGGTGTCATCTGAGAGCAACCCAGTGCTAGGCAGAAAACTCCTCCACCAACTCCGAACGCTTCATTGGATCCTTTGGATCTGTCAACCGATGCCTGGACAGTAAATGCTGATGACACCCATGATGTCCAGCACAGTCCACCGTTAACAAGTAAGTTAATGCATCCTTTGCAAGGTGTAATTGATCACACCTAGAATTCGACTTTATTTTACCCCCTGAGGTGAAAAAGAACTTCAAGATATATCGTGCGGTGTTCAAGATCAGGGTTGGTTGGCGCACTGGCTATGAAGGTCATTACTGTTTCACCAACGTCCTTGACCCTTTGCAATCAGTGTCAGGCGGTGATGTACCGTCCTCCCATCTTACTGTCTCCCTCACCGCAAAGACAAAGGGGGGCAGAACTCTCCAGGAGAATGTCCATGAGAATTTCCTCACTCCTTTCACCCCATCCAAGAAGGGCACATTTTGCATGGTCATCAAGAAGGCTGAAGACAGAAGTGATGGGGAGCCCGTCGGTACGATACTGAGTGTATTTGTTTCATCAAAGAAGAACCAACACATCTTGGTGGCCCGAGTTGATGGCTCCCCATTGAAAGAAGCAGAAGTGGCTTGAAATCAGGTCATTGAAGTTGAAATAGCACTCTAATAGCTGATTCATACAATGACTCCAAAAACCGTTGCAATGCCTAACCCCAATCCAGCGCGCGAAGCACGCTGCAATCACCTGTGGGAATCTCGCTTAGCATTAGTCAGACGAAATTATGTACACACTCCTAGCTACGAGTTGGTCCCTGGGTTATGTAATTTGGCCCAGTGGCTGTGGAGATATGGCCATTTTAAAATGACAGGTCCATTGCAACGGTTTATTCACTTTTGGTGGGTAAGGTGGGATCTTAATAAAGTTAGCTGATATTTGGTAATGTTTGGTCACACAAACATCGATCCATATATAAACATTATGTCTGAGTTTAAAAAAGTTCACACACTTATTAATTTCTGACTCCTATCATCATATAATCTCTCAACCTCACTAGGAAGATGCATCCATTTTTTTGAGATGATCCCAAAGATATTTAATGGGATTTCAATTGGGAGACTGTGCAGGCAATACCATAGCCACAAAATATTACATTTTTTAGCCATTATTTCAGTTCCTATAGGTGTGCTTGGGATTATTCTCTTGTTCAAAAGTTATATCAGAAGAATTAAAACCACAATCCTATAGGATATTTAGCAATTCATCCTTCAAAATATGAAGATATGGGTGCTCATCCATCCTACCATCAATCTTGGCAACATATCAAACACCCTGGCAAATCATACACCTTCACACCATTACATATCTTCCCTTAAGCTTGATAGCTTTCTTCAACAATCTATTATTCAACCTCTCATATGACTTTTGTCATGCCCATCTGACCCTGGGTGATCAATTTTGGTTCCATTGAACTTTCCTATCTTCTTTTTGTCCTCCATAATTTAGTCCCTGTGGACATGGGCAATGTTCAGACAAGCTTTATGATACTTGATAAAGAGAAGAGGTTGTTTTATTTTTACTACAGCTTTTATGCCAGACTTTTTCAAGTGCTAGCAGATTGTATTGGAGGAGAGGGGTTGTTTGATGATATTGGCAAGTGACTTGATTACTTGGATGTCATTTTTTACCTTGAAAGTGGTAATAAGATGAATAGCATGGCAAATATTAGTTAGGGAAAGCTTGATTGGGCAGCCTCAAATGGACTTCTGGACTTCAGAACACTCTTTGAGGTAGAGTGTAGGTATGGTAAAGACATGTACACCAGTGGTAGAGGCATGGAGTAACCTGCATCAAGCATAAAGAGGATAATATTCCTTTGGATAGTAAAAAGAGATTTTATGATGATTGTGATTGGAAATTAATAAGTGTGTGAACTTTTTTAAACTCAGACATAATGTTTATATATGGATCGATGTTTGTGTGACCAAACATTACCAAATATCAGCTAACTTTATTAAGATCCCACCTTACCCACCAAAAG
>JBBPNN010000521.1:0-21514 GCA_038090935.1 Hortiboletus campestris | reverse complement strand
GTAGGCGTAGGCCTGCTGAAGGGCGTCGTCGACCCAGTTGGAGACGCGGGCCTGCCGGGCGATGTACCGCTGGTAGGCAGCGGGGGAGTAGTCGTACTCCGAGTCTGTCATGGGGCGAGGAGGGATGGAGAGGCGAGTGGGTTCGATTTATTGGGTCACCTTCCGATAACTTATTACCAAAGGGGACGGCACCTGATGCTGTAGTACTGAAGTTTCCTTTATACTGCAGCTCGAGGAAGGGTGACTTCAAGGTCTAACACGACTCCAACCGTTAGTTGATCTACCCGGGGTCTGTCGCAGGACGACAGGATATGGATTTGACGGGGGGATCGGCGAGTGCGTCGGTCTTGCCGCCTGCCAAGGTTCAGTGGAGTATTGGGCAGGTGAGGGAGTTGGCGGTGTCGTGTCTCCGCTTTGACTGGAAGCGCTCGCCAGTGAACGCGTTTTTCGGCCCTACCCGAAACGTAAAGACAGTATCCCACCGCCGACGCAGTCATCCCTACCGGAATCAGAGGCCCAAGAAGACGAACGATTCGAGCCGTGTTACATGTACGGCGACCCCGATCAACTGGTACCCCCGATGCACGACAAGATGGGCGAGTTGGAGATCATGATGGTGTTGGATTCGCCGTTGACGCGACTCGAGAACGCGGCGTCGGCGATGATGATGTCGGTGATAGTGGAGCACATGCATGGAGGCGACGCGGCAGACGCGGGGGGGGGAATGGACGAACGGACGCTGAATTTGCTTTCCTCGTTGGTGCTTCGGGTGCACCGACGTATGTTATTCGTTGCTCGTTTCGTTTCGTTTTTTCCTTTGACTTATTTTGCTGGTTGTAATCCTTTTTCCGACTGTTGTTCGCCCTGTCGTTTAGTCTTCGTAACGGACCATGGACTTAGCAGGAGTTTTCTGTTGTAACAAACGAGCGTTTGACAACACGAGCAGCTTCAACAACTTGAAGTCCTCCTCCGAGAACGTTGGAGAGGATGTATGGACTGCAACTTTTCTCTTCTTGAGCCCTTTGCAGGCTGCTACGGTTTTTCTCAATCCGCCGGACTCCCTTCCATCTCGCAGCAGGCAAATCTCGTTCCAGCAGCTCACCTTGGCCTCGAGCTCGTCAATCAACCAGGGGAGTTAAACCATTTGTTCAGGGAGCGCGAATTCATGGAGCAAGACTGCCAGGGTGCTTTTTTATTACTAGTACCCTTTGACGAGGCCTATGCTCGTGGTAGGTGACACGACAAATTTCCACTCATCCCGGTGCAGAGCATCGTCCCACCGACGCTCAAGCAATCGTTTTCCTTCCCAGAATCTCAATCAGATTCATTATTGTCATCATTCCTCAAGACATGCAGACTGCGTGCCTCGCACGTATACACGTATGTCGCCAGTGAGCCTTCCATCCCGGCTCAAGGGATCCCTCGTATATTCGACATCTTCTCTGCCCCGACACCGGCGAATGACGCGTTCTTGGCCGAAATGTCGACGCTAGTAAACTACCTCCACTCGATACTCGCGTCCGATTGTTTTGCGGCGCTCGAGTTGACGGGCTCGCAGCGTCGCACGGTAGGTCCAGCGAACAATACAAACTCGCCACGGACGCCTTGCGCGCTTCCACCGACCCTGTATTGGCTGACAAATCTTCGGGGAAAGAACCCGGAAGTGAGTGAAACTGAAAAGGGGTCTGATATCGTGTGTCGTCGACGCAGAGTTTGGAGATGGGAAGTGTGGGTAGATGATGCAGAGATAAAGCATAGTGAGGGAAACAACCCTGCATCACCAACGCCCCACGGAGCTCGGGCACTGGGTACGCAAAGCTCATACCATCGACCGCTAATCTCTCTAATCCAAACCCGCATGCACTGGCAACACAAGCCTTTCAAATCTAAGCATGCCACAAATCCATCTCTTGGCAAAGAACTTGAAGAGTGCTTATCTTTTCTGCACTGTCGGCGCCTCACATGCTTCGTCAGGACGTACTGGGCGTGCCTCCCCAAACTCGCCTGCGGTGAGGACCGCCGCACCCTGAACAGGCGCAATACACAAAAGCAAGTGCAGACTACAAAGCCTGCTCCCCTAATCGCTCCTACTCGTATATTCAATGGTGTAGAGGTAGCTCCCACATGGTCACCGTCGTTCCGGGCCTTGTGCGAAGACATCCGTACAGTGGATGCCGTCCGTGCGCTCGCAACATCTGTGACAGAGGATGTAGATGGCATGGGCGAGAATTCACAGATACAATGGAAGATGAAGTACGTCTTCGAGTTGCTCTACTCGTCGCTCATCATTTGCCCATCCTTCCCTTTGCTAGTGTACATCCCTTCAAGACGTCCCTTCAACCCATCCCCGTTCGATGGAGCGAACGATCGTAATCTGATTCGTCGATTCAAGCACGGAAAGCCTGGATTAAAAGGCCGAGCGATCTAACAGAGGCAAAAAGAAAAGAAAGGTGGCGTTCACAGACGTGACTGTCGTTGAAATCGAGAAAGATGGCTTTCAGCAATGCAATGCTTGAGTCTGTCGGAGTCGTGCACGTCCATTGCATTAGGGGTTGCGATTTAAGAAGTCGTCGCTGCTGGAGCGCAGTATGTCTCAACATGACCTAGCTGAACGCGCCGCAGTCGACTTGTCCCGGGGTGGCTGAGGAGGTACTGACAACGAAAGGATGATATATGTTACATGAAGCAACACGAAACAACTACAAGATATCTAGCGTCCGTATTTTCTGTGCGAGGTAGCGCGGTGAAATGCCCCCGAGTAGCTGCACGACGATAGGATGATCAGAGGCAACACGCTTGTATTCATCGTAGGATAGAGGAACGAGCAGCAGCGCGCCAAAAGGCTGTCTGAGACGCACGAAAAGCCGTAACGCCCTGGTAAGTTTGTCGAGCTGCGAGGCGTGGTGGGAGGGCGAAACGGTATGTGAGGAGGGAGAGTGTACATTGGTGAACGGTGCATCCGGATCGCCATCCCCGCCATCCCCGTCAACTGGGCTGAACGGTTCGGCGTCATCCTCAGGTGGAGGGGCTGGATCAAGAAGGCACCGCAGCCACGGATGAATGAGCACCAGATTGTCCAGGCTAGACAGGTCCTCCGTCGTCTTGATCTCGACGTTCCCAAATGCAGGTGTCGTGGTGTGATAAACACGCTGGGGGGAATCGCCGCTTGGGACCAACGGACTCAGCGGAAACATGATGCAAGACAAGCTCAACCGGCGGCTGGCGAGACGCGGGGATGGGATAGCGATGACTCGATCGTATAGCATCATAGTCGACTCGACATTTTTTGAGGATGTCCGTAGTTCCGTCACCAACCGGTCCATCTCGCCATCTTCGATTGGCGATGGAACATAGGGTGACACTGGCTCGCGATACACTGAAATCTCCGCAGGAAGGCAGCTGTTATAGTCCGACGCCTTTCCCGTCCAGGCTAGAATGCTGACATCCCCTGATCGAGTCAACACCTCCTGTAACAGGCGACCCACAGCCCGTTGTTGCCCCTCGCCATACGTCACTGGGATAGACACATCGAACACGCCAAACAGCGAATAGGCCATGTCCTCTTGCTTCGTAGCAACCCGTGTCGCAGCAAGACACAGTTTCTGTCGTACATTGTCTGATCCCGGACGAAGGGAAAGGAGAGCGTGTACATCAGTGCCGTTCGCGCGCGCCATCTCGGCCATGATCACAGATGAATCCTTGTGGTTGTACACATTCTCGCCGGGAAGATAAGGCTTCCAATCTTCGGTGTAGAAACGGATGACCCCAGATGCAAAAAACTCTTGCAACGTCCATGCACGCGTGTTCCACAGACTCCTCTCGAGGGCACCCAGCTCCGAGTCGGATCGTACACCCTTGAGGTGAACGATCGTGAGCGACGAATAGTGAAACCATTGAAACATCGAGGCCAAGGATTCTTGAAGCACCGAGCCGTCTGTTTTGTTGATACAACATGTATCACACCATGCCCATCGCAACCCAGCTTCCTGCACCGTCGCACAGAACATCACCAACTTCAGGACTGTGGAGGATGCTGCCAGTTTGTATACTGATCCATGAAGGACGTCGTGGAACAGCGGTTCGGCTCCTTCCCAAGTATGGGAGAATGTGCCGTATCGGAAGAATTCTTGGACGACCTGTCGAATGCGAGAATTGTCGAGTCTAGTTGTCATAGACGCAACGAGCTCCATGAATTTTGGATCAGCTTCGAATTCATCCGTACGCTCGCGCTCGTCACAAAGACGACCAGTCTCTGTGTTAATGAGGACGAGCGGAGCGTCCCGCTGAGTCCGCTTGACGGCGCTGCGAATAGCCGCCTTCGTTTGCGATGGGCTCACGTAGTCTTCACGCAATTCTGCGAGAGATAGGAGACTGAGACAATGCTTTCATGTAAGATCGGAAAGTATATACCTCGAGTAACCGGATTGGCGGATTGTTTAAGTATCAGGAGCATATTGTTATGCGCATCGATTGCTTCAGCATAGCGGCGAGCGCCAAGTAGTGCTGCATGCTTTCTTTCATGGCCAAATAGAAATGATGGATTAAGTTTGATCGCCTGGGATCGTATTGATTATTTGCTTTGGTGTGAATTAGGATACACGCACCGCGTCGGCATCCAGCTCGTGCTTTGCTTCGCTTGGTCAAAAGGTCTGCCGACAAAGGATCGAGGCTCAGAGCTGCAGAGTAACGGGCAACAGCGTCTTCGTATGATGCAGAGTCCATAGCAACATCTCCTTTCTGTTCTAATGCCTTCATACAGCGTGCTTTGAAGTCTGATGGGCACGATGTCAGGGTGCCAAGGGCCATGTGTGTTTGCGGCTGCAACCACTCACCGAGTTCCCATCCCGCTCGCTCATCACGCACACCCGCGTCCTCTGGTAGCTCGTTCTGCATGTGTCGGAAACACTCGAGCGCTTCCGTAAGGCGACCATCCCGTTCTAGAATGTCGCAAATGACGTGGTAGACGACAAACATTGGAACCTTGAACTATACCGAAAGAGAGTCCCTATCCATCTTCAAACCATCACAGAGAGCATACCTTGGTTGCAGCACTCGATGTTTCATGCGCTGAGCCAAGTTTCAATATCAAGTTCGCCCACTTGATCATTATAGTGTTCGGGATTGTGGGGCCGAGCGAAAGCGCAGTAGAGTAAGCTGTAACCGCTTCGTCCCGTTTCCCAGTGTTCGACGCCTCGTCTCCAACTCTCTCTAGAGTCGTGACGCATTTGTGCGTAAAATCTGATAGGAGCGATTGAATACTCTATCCTAATGCACGACCCCGAAACACACCAGCAACCCAATCGGTGATAAACTTGTTGGCTCTTACACCGGCGTTTACGGTATTCGCAAACTCGAAAAGGCATTCCGCAGCACCCTGTGTGCGGCCATGGGCAAACAGGGATTCGCATCGATGCATCTGCTCGAGTGCATGGTTGATACCATCGGCTTGGCGTTGAGTGTCGGTCAGTTGGACGCGGAGTTCTTGGTTAATCTGTTCGAGCTGGGTGATTTTGCTGCCTAGTGGACATTGAGGTCGGCGAAACAGGTCTCAGTGGATATGGACGCACTTGAGCTTTTGTCACGTGTGCGAAGAGAGCTGATGGTTTCGTTGAGGCTATCCATTTCCTGATTGGCTGCGCGTTCCAGACGCGCGATCTTGTTATCTAGTAGACGTGAATCAGGAAATATGCGGCGGGGTAGCGGGGGATTTACTCGAGCTCTCTTCTTGAGCGCGTAGGGAGTGGGTGAAGTTACCTTGAGATTCGGCGAGCTCGTTGCGCAGTTCCTGGATGGTTTGCTCGAGATTCGCTATTCTTTCGTCTGATGGGCATGGATGTCAGAAAGCGGGATCAGGGTGCAAATGAACGCACTTGGGCTGTCGTCAACTTTTTCGACCTCTGTGTGCTGGATTTCCTGCGTTCGGGGGGTCTGCAACGGTAAATAGAGCGGTTTGCGATTACTAGTTTTTTTTAATGCAGGTACACTGACATTGTCCAAGTAGAGTGAGGGAAGAGTGCCACAGAGTGCCCGAAGGGTGATTTGCTTGTCTCCGCTGGTCACAAGGTCGTAGTTGGATGATAAAGTCATAGACCAGACGTTGTGAGTGTACTCGATGACAGTCCCGATTTGCTCTAGGCTCGTTGTGTCCCAAAATGACACGGAAGAACTAGCGGAGGCTGCGATGAATGTGTCGTTGCTTGCCAGGGCGATGGATGTGGGTTTGTCGCTGCTGTGGATGTGCCATTTTGAGAGCGAGGTCTTGGCGAGCACGTCAACACGGTGGATGTAACCGTCGTGTGATAAGGCGAAGAGCTGCTTGCCATCGCTGGCCCAGGCGAGGGTCTGGTTGTGGTTCAACGACGCGTGGATTTGGACTGGGAACTCGACGAGGAGGCTGCTATCCTGATTGTCATAGACCCGAACGGAGTCACGATAATATGTGGCAGTGGCGAGGAGGCGTCCGTTGGGTGAAAGCTTGGCTGCTATCACATAGTGACTGTGTTTCAAGGGGTCGAGTAGTCGCTTGCCAGACAGCGACCAGACACAAGCAGTGTTGTCATCCGATCCGGTCGCAATTTTCGTCGCGTCTGGCGAGACGTCGACTGCACGCACAAAATCACTGTGAGCTTTGAACTCGGTTACCTTTGAGTGACTCTCTGCATTCCACACCGTCACCTGGCCACTTTTCATCCCACTGATGATCCACTTTCCATCTCGTGACACTGCAATGTTGAGAACAGTACTCCCCGCATCCATTGGCGTCCCCACCTCCTTGCCATCCTTTATGCGCCGGCGTCGGATCTTCCCTTCAGTGTCCCCACTCACGACATGCTTCCCATCAACGAGGAACGCGACTGAATATATGCAGTCGCGACCACCGATCACGATCGGTTTTGCTTCTTTTCGGTGAGCGATACTGGAAGAAGGGTCGTTTTCACTCGACTCTTTGATTGTGTTCTCGTCAGCATTATCCCATAAATCGTTCCGCCAGCGCTCACCGTCCTTTGACCTCTGGCGTACGTTGGAAGACATACCCAGCTAGGAATCAGATCGATGGAATGGGGGGGTGGTTGCTTATCTCCGGTGTGCTACGCCGAGTTGTCCCTATCGAACTAGACTAAGGACCGGACTTTGGCAGAGACCTTGTTAACGTGCAAAGGATACCCACTGGCAGCTGTGCTATTGGATCAGGTACGTATTGCTATGCTAAGAAATTACCACAGTCGCGTTTATTGTTCCTCACAGCCACAATCCCCCCCCGGTGACCTTGTAAACAAGGTAATCAATTCATACCCACAACCATTTGGTGTTCTGGGCGCTTACTATGGTCGAAACGCCGCATCCTTGATTGTGCACCCTTGCTGATTATTCGAAAACGATCAGAGCGCGTCCGCTAGCAGACCTCCGAAATATCAACGTTCAACGCTCAGATCCCCCTTCAAACGTCTCCCCACTTAACTCGTACGCAGAGGTGGAACATACTTCTGATCCCTCCGGATCCTATTCCCCCCTACATAACCCCCTCCCGATCCCTACCCCGGATCAGGACCCATCTGCGACCCCAAAAACGGCGGACTCCGTCGTCCACGTTCGTCCTATCATACCATTCCATATTCTCCGCATATAATTGCGTTCCCTCTCCCCCGCTGTTCCCTTACCCTCTCAGGTCCTCATTCTCTCTCCTGCTGCTCCCGTTCACCCCGCTCATAGAACCCACCGCTCGCACTACTACTCAGCGGAGGTGCCGACACAGGCACTGTACGCTTCTCCGTCGACCTCGCAGGGACTGTCCCGCTCACAGCAGTCACCACCGACGATGGCGTCGTCGTCACAGTTGAAGATGGTGGCCCAGGCGCGTATTCCCCTCCTCTAACACCACTCGTCATGGGGGCGAATACCCTGCCTCGCCGAGCCCGACTTCGGGGTACGCGCCATTGTCTATCCGCACACGTTTTACGGGCGGACGCGGGTCCTCTGCAACACCCGGTCCACGATGCGGACTTGGGACTTGGGCTTCTGTTCCGAATGTGCGAAAACGCCTGCGGCGGGCGCGTGTGCGTAGCAGGGTGCATGACCGTCCAAAGCTGGCGCACTGTACCGCCCACGGTTAAACTCTTTTGGTGGCGGTGCATACCCTCTATCGTCGCCATCTGTTGGCGGCGGATACGGATTTGTCAATCGTCCACTCAGGGAACGCCTGGGTCGTACCACCGTCGTATCGATTCTCGACGGCGATGGTGAGAGTGGGAACCCAACCCGTCGGTCGCGGTCGTCCCAATGCCCTCTGGTCGGCGGTGGTTGCGCTGCCTGTTCACCCAGATCCCGGTCCCGCTGTCGTTCCCCATCACGCTCGCGTATATCCTTGCATCTTTCTCTCTCATGGTCGAATCTCCATCCACGAATGTCGGTCTCTCGTGTGGTTGCCACGACGCAGGTGGTACCATTCCTTCCTTGTCGTCGCCGGGCCTGTATTAATCCCGCCGCCGTTGCTCATGCGTATCGTGTTCTCGGTCCGTGCCCTATCTTCTCCCCATCGGGGTCGTACACCTCACCGCGGAACAGTGGCCTATGCCTCGGGTATAGACACTTCCTCGCGGTCGCGATCAAACACGGGTGGGACTTCTGGGTCGAAGATGTCCAATGCTACCAAGCTGACACTCGTGGTCAATTCAAGGTCATGTATTATGGTTTGTTGTGAAGACAAAAAGAGGGCCACTGAACCGATCTTGTAGAAGGCATCTGGCCCGCCTTTGTTTGCGATTACCCAGTGCTGGGCGTCCTGGAAGCCTGCTATTACGTCCAGGATCCAACATCGTTTCAAGCCCTGGATCTTCATGTTGTATATCCAACCTAGGAACGCGTACTTCCTATCTGCACTGAAGAAACTTGGTCCGGGTTGCGCTGCGAATATTTCCCTATACTACCCGACTATATCACGAGCACATATGTATGCACTAGTCTGCATCGAAAGTCCATCTTCTCCACTCTAAAGAAGCACCTTGCAATAGATGGTGCATGGAGAGCTCTCGCTATCTGAGTTTGAGCAAGTGATGTTCTTGCAACACGGCGTCTATCAATTCATTCGATGACATCTCCTCGCGGACACCCGCCATGATCAAATTATCCATCGCAACCCGTCTATACTGCCCACGCGACAGCGGTGCACCAAACGGCTGCCTAAGACGAGCAACGAGGCGCAGTGCACGTGTGGTATCCAACACGGCGTCATCCCATCAACGCTCAAGCAATCGTTTTCCTTCCCAGAATCCCAATCAGATTCATTGTCATCATTTCTCAGGACATGCAGGCTGCGTGGCTCGCACGTATACACGCCCATCGCCTGAGCCTTCCATCCCGACTCAAGGCATCCCTCGTATGTTCGACATCTTCTCTGCCCCAACACCGGCTAATGAAACTTTCTTGGCCGAAATGTCGACGCTAGCAAACCACCCCGACTCGATACCCGCGTCCGATCGTTTTGCGGCGCTCGAGTTGACGGGCATCCCCAAGCTCACAGCGTCGTACGGCAGGTCCAGCAAGCAATACAAACTTGCCACGGACACCTTGCGCGCTTCCATCGACGCTGTATTGGCTGACAAGTCCCCGGGGAAAGAACCCGGAGGTGAATAAAACTGCAAAGAGGCTGATGTCGCGTGTCGTCGACGCAGAGTTTGGAGATGGGAAAGATGACGCAGAGATAAAGCCTAGTGAGGGAAACATCAGTACATCACGAGCGCCCCGCAGGGCTCAAGCAAGTACGCAAAGATCATATCATCGACCGCTAATCTCTCCAATCAAAGCCCGCATGCACTGGCAACACAAGCCTTTCAAATCCAAGCATTCACGAAACCATCTCTCAAAGAACCATCTTTTGTACCTGCGATCACAGTAGTAATGATGTCTGTGTGATAGACTCACCGCTAGGTCCCGTTCCCTGTTCACTTCCCAAGAGGTCCAGCGCGATCGTCAAGTTGTACAACTTGGGCATGCCGAGATTGAATGGATACCATCGCTCAGGGATGCCATCGGGAACAGATTAGTTCGCGTTCACGTAGGTCGTCGCATTCGTTCCCGCCGGAATAGAACCCAATTCCAGGGGCTGCGACGTGATACCGAGCTCGGGGATCGACAATGTCACGGTTGGGTTCGCGTACGGCTTTACGGAACGAGCGCCAAATGTGACGGGTGACGACCCAGTCTGCGGATTGGTCAACAAACGAGACATACTCGTAAATGTCGACCGAGGTTTCGTCTAAAATAATCGTACTGCTGGCGCTGGGGTACGTGGGGTCGTCGGGCAATTCCAACAAGGCCGCGGATCCGGATAGCGTAACGAGGTACCCAGGTTTATAGATAACGCTTGGCATGAATGCAGGACCCTAGGATAGCGGTCAGCTCGCTGACGACGAGATGATGGCAACCGCGGGTCGTTCACCAAATCTCAGCTGAAGTCATCATTATTTAATCTTGTGAATCCATTCATGGACATTGGGTACTCGGACTGGGTAGAGGCTGAGATATGCGTGTGATATCAGCAATAACGTACAGATAGCTCACATTATCGATGGTGGTCACATTTGCAGATATCGGGGAATGTTTTCCGCATCCGGACTTTGCTGTGACACTCAAGCCACAACACCGAGCACTAGGCTCAAGGGTAATCGTCAAATTGGTATCGGCCCCGATGGGAGGCTCAAGGTAAGCGGACACGTCATAGGTATATCTTTGGAACTGGTTGTTGATTCAGACCTAGGCGATTGGGTGACCAACAAAAGTCTGGAGATAACAATTAGGTCACACTGGGGCATGCTATCAAGGCACCACACCGATACTCGCAATCGTATCGATGCCGTAGAACACGAGGAGCGTCCTTTCAAATCCATTGTTCGCATGAAATTGCGTGAACGGGGTTCCTTGGCCGTGTCAATTTTCGTTCACGACCCAGCGTTCCGTATATTCTGCATTGGGATTAACTTCAGGTACTACTGCGGATGACGTCCAACCTCACCGTTAATACCTAAGGGAGGGTCATTAATTTCGCCCACCTTGAAAAGGTCAATGTGCGCCTGCGAGGTTAGAGAGCCTGGGACAACAAAAGAACCGTTCTGATTCCGGAGCGTCCACTGGCCAGTGGCAACTCAGATCAGAATGGCCTCAAACCTGAGCACGAGCCAGTAACTTAAATGCGGCAGGCAACACGACGAGATAAGTCTCTTCTCTGTATGGCGTATCATGATAAGCAATACCGCGACCCCCTCTCGTTTAGGAAAAGTTGATGGAATCGTGTACGGGCGCTGGGGCCTTAGGGCACTTACACTAGTCTCGAACCAGACGTTTGGATCGCACATTCGGAATGTTTTAGGACGCGGCCGTCAGCGGGGTGTCGACCCCAAGCGTCCAAGAACTGATGCGGTCATCGGGACTACATTTATACAATGATTCAATAGCCCAGATTGGTAGTAGCCCAATTAGTCCAAATACCCCATGGCAGCTTGCAAGCTTCTGTCATATCTTGAAAAACAAAACACAGGGCATCTGGACCTTGATTAGATCAGTATGAACTATATTTCCTCTAAATCGACCCAAAGTGAAAATATATCGTTTTCAGGGGTTAAAATGATATTCCTATCATATTTGGCTCTATACCCAGTACATCTTGACGGTTAGACTAGCTACTCATTCAGCTACATTCCATACACTAACTCCCCTGGAAAAGATTGTGTTGTTGCTGAGATGTAAGTAATTCCCGAGCGTGAGATACTTTTTTTGAGCCACTGTAGGTGAGATGAACGGACATGAAGCCCTTGTTCCTTTTTTGAGCAGCTGACCATTGAATAGGACGCAGCGGTGACCACAGCAATATTATTTCGAAGCATAGACATTCGGGAACACGCTGACCGAAGACCAAGGTACCGTGGCGGCGCCGGCGTTGTGGGCCCGCCGCATCATCATCTGATCAGCCTATGTGAACGCGCCGATCCTTTTCAGATAGAGAACGCGCTTCTCATAGAGGTTGGTGGGACGAAGCTGTAAGTCCGTATTCTCCGAAAAACTAGTAGTTGGTCAGTGACGGGACTTTCAAGCTCTCTGACAACTTGACAATCTCCATCACAGAGCCCTTGAGGTAAGAGTTCATTACGTCCGAGATCTCTTATGAAAGACTCACGTCAGTGAATATTTGAATGGCCAGGATCCGTTGATAAGATATATACCACATTCATGTCGTAGATCTGAAGTCGTCACGCCGTCCAGTGGGATGAAATTGGGAACTTCACCAAATCGCGACAATCTGAATCGGAAGAAAACGTTCGTCGGGCCGGAACGGACTACTCCGCATGGTGGAACTGGATTGAGATGGCGATTTAAAAGACTACTCCATGTTCATATCTGGCATCGCCAGCACGATCCAGAGCCGTGGCTCTGCGCCCATCCAGTCTGTCATGCACCACGCAAACGTAAAAGCAAAGCAAGGGCCAGATCCGGCAGCATTTCGGTGCGATATGACTGAACCCTCCCTACACTCAAGAACGATCAACAACCTCGATTGAACACGTCAAAAGTACACCAATCTTGGAATTACATTCTGCCATTGCTATTGACCTCCTAAAGCGTGAGTGTAGTCGGAAGGATCTCGACCCAGTACCTGCACATGGCACCATCAATCGACCGACTCCGAGCACGATCGCGCTGACGCTTACCCATCGGGATCCAAGAGGAACGCGATGTTCCTCATGTTACCCTCAGTGAGGCGCTTCTTGAAAGTCACGCCGAGTCTATCAAAGCGTGCACATGCCTCCCCGATGTTGTCGACCGTAATGGCGATATGGCCAAAGCCCCTACCGGGCTCCTTGTTGCCACACGCATACCCCTGGAACTTGGGATCGGACTCGGTCCCATGGTTGTGCGTGAGCTCTAGAACACCTAACCGCATTCGTCAACATATGGGTATGTGGGTGCTATCGCGATAAGGAACATACCTTCGCGATTGAATCTGGTCTTGCTCTTTTCCTCGGTGGACAGCTTGCTGATGTCATCGCGTTCATATCCGAGGAAATACAGGGTAAATCCACCCATGTTCTGCTCTGAGATGAAATAGAGTTTGCTAACCCCATCAGTCGGCGTGTGGGGTACATCCGCTCACCAGCAAGGAGGTCCATGCCGAGAGTCTAGAGGATGTCCCAATCAGACATTCAGAAGGATCGCTGGATCCGAACTGGGAGGTACTCACGTTCAGGTAGAATGGCAAGGACACTTTCGGGTCCTTGATACGAATCATGGTGTGGTTGAACTGCAGAACCCCGATACCCCTGTGAACCTTCGGCGATCGTGGCGATTTGCCTGCTCACCTTGAAGCTGGCGGTCTCAGCTGTGCGCGGCATGCTGGCTAGTACTGTGGTATGGAGATGAGAGCGTCGTAAGGAAAGCGCAGGACTTCTGATTTTGAGAGAAAAAGTTGCCCTTCTCTCAGTCAGCGGATGACGTCTATTTATGGGCCGGAGTGCCGCACACGACCCTCGGCCCAAGAACTTGTTTACTAGCATAAACTCGGTATCAAACGCAGAATGAGCGGATCTGACTGCGCTACCCTTGCTAGTGCGGCTGTATTCAATCTCAAAAGAGATAGGTGGACACCACGGGGCAAAATATACTACAAATCCAGTGTGCCATCAAGTCGCATGCCGAGTATTAATACGGGTGTGTGCCTAAGTGTACTTGGAGGGGTAGGTTTTACTGCGAGATGCGACGATGGGGTAAGGGACGGTTGGAAATTAACTCATGGCTTCCGCGAATGTTGATGAAAGAGTACTGTTATGCAATTTCAGTTTTGTCCTGCCCGATCAAGGAACAAATGGCAAAGCATACCTCTATCAAATCAGGCCGCACACCCCTCACGAGGTTTACATAGACGAGGTTTGGTTCAGAGAAGAACGGCCTCAAACCTGCTGTTTCGAGTTTTTCCCACCATTTGAGGAACTTGGGGAACTCTTGCCATGCACTGGTACCGAACACGTGCACTTCGAGCTGAAGCTGGCCAAAGGGTAGTGGCTTGCCATGGAAACTATCGATGAAAACCTCGAGGGAGTCGAATTCGTTACCCTCGATGTCGATCTTGAGCACATCGATGAAGTCGTGGCCGTTCCGCTCCATCAGGGTACGCAGGGTATACATCTTGGGATCGTCAGCCGGGCTAAAGGCATCTTTAGGACCAAGGGCATAGGGGAAAAAGTGGGACCGGCGCTTCAAATCCGACTCGAGTTCAATCTCTGGCCCAAACTTACAGAGGTGAACAAAGTATTAGAACCAATGAGATTGTATTTCAATCGGCACACGTACGGAGTTGACGCTGAAATCATAGCCATAGACCTCGCAGCCGGGTGCTGCTTTCATGACATCAGCTTCGAACGAGGACTCGCCGTTTATACCTGACCGCAGAACTCAATGTTTCTGTCCATGACCAAGGAAGCGAAGTCGTACCGAAGGAGTACATGACGCATTTCTTTTTGGGAACGATACGTTCCAAGCCACACATCCATTTACCGCCATCTCCCATGACTCCAACGCGCTCAACACGATGAGGGCACTTGAAGGATGGGAGGAAGAAATCCCCTGGTGGACCAATGTCAGCCCGCCGCATTAACAGTTACACGCAGTAGCTCACAGAGTGTGTAGAATTCGCCATGGGAGGGGAAGCTGACAAAGGGATTGTTGGCCAATACCGAATGACGGAGAGGACTATACGACTTACGGGTCGATTTTGTCCGGCGTCGGCCCCCATTTCCTGATGAGGTCCTGCCGCTGGTCAAGCATTCTCTGGTAGCGCGACTCTTCAAACCTCAGTGACTCAACGAGCCCGCCACCTCGGTTGAAGCCCACTGAGCTGAATGGCGGGTCGTCCGGTTCTGAGTTTGCGAAAAGGAGAACTGATATGAATATTAGGACTAGGAGGGCTATCGTGAACCTCGGGTGGCGGCTGTAGAGGGCCATGTCGACGAATGAATGTAGGGGAGTGGTTGTGGTCGCGAGAGAACGAGTTGTTTTACTATTCCTGACTTGTGCCAAGGCAGCCGAGGAATGCAGTAGCAGCGCTTACCACCTGGATAGCACGGACGCCACTTGAAATTTTTTTCTCCATGCCATGGTGCTCGTATAGCAGAAAATAGACATGGGGAATTCAGCACGTGCAACTCATATTGATTATCTATTTTTACTTAGGCTCCATGCTTCCTTCTGATGTCAAAACGGTCCACCCCGTGCTCAACAACATTCCTTCGGCCTCAGGCCCCGACCAAGGCAGTCCCTCAAAGCCGTGTCGCCACCGCAGGTGACCCGGTGGCAGCGGTCCCCCGTTATCGTGACGTGGGAGACGATAGATGGAGATTACGGCAAGACGCGCTAAATTTAGTCGCCGCGTCAAAACGCGTTGACTGATGAGCTTATTGCACGTGACCGCATATACTCTTCGCATTGACATCGATGTCCTCGCCCTCGCCGCTGACCATCCCGTTCAAATTCAGGCGAAAAAGCTCATCGGCCTCCACGAACGCATCGATGGAAAACCATATCCATCGTCTTGCTGACGCTGTTCCATATTCGTCTCCTCGACCATCATCTTGGGCCCCTTGGCACCTCACGCGGCGGCATGAATGCACGGAATGGCAAGCTGGTGATTACTTTGACATAAATGGGGTCACATATGATCAGGAAAACAAAGCCGAGGATGCTACCCACCCTTGGTCGCGTCGTGCACACCCACTTCCCTATATACATCGGCCCCTCTCGTCTTTGATAACCAAATTCGCAGAACACGCGCTCCGAAGCGATGCCCCACTACCATATAGCCCATCACCGTTCTCTTACACTCCCCGAACAACATATCTTTATCCACAAGGGGACAGCGCAGTTGCAGATGACTGCGAGGAATACGACCTCGAAAGCATGGATATCCATATACGCGAAACTTACTTCGCGATATCTGCCGAACGTGGACGATGGCTGAGCAGCCCGATCGCGCCGCGCGTGCGATCTCAAGCGATCCCACCTATGCGTGGGCACTCATCGCCCATCAAGACACTGGCAGACGCGTCCCCTCTGCAGGAACGTTTACGCCGGCACAAAACTAGCCGCTCTATTGATCAACAGATTTCGACCTCTTCGTCGGAAGACCGCGACGAGGACCTGCGCTGTTCGTCCTCACTTCCGCCTTCCTCTCCCCTAACATCGCCGATGTCCAATCTTTCCTTTCTAAGTGAAGACTACGAGGGTGATTCCGTCATCGATCATTGTTCTAATGTACGAATTTCTTCATTCGGCTCCATGCTTTCGTGCTTGACTTGACTCCCGCATGTAGTCAGATGATTGCCATTCTCTTTCGGGGACCCCAGAGTTGAGCATTTCGTCAACTACTTGCACATCACCTGTTGAACCTACACGCATGCCAACTCCACACGAAGTACCTGCTATCGTCTCGCCCCCCCTCCCCACAGATTTCCCTCCAGCTAGTTCTATCCTTTCTCGCCACACGAGTCCCTGCCCCCCCAAGCCCATTGACGTCTACGTACATGCACCTGGCGCCACCAATTTTGAGCCGGACCTCCTTCTCTCGCCTCTATCTCAGTTTGAATTGGACCTCCCGGAAGCAGAACCTCTAAAGCTGCCCCTATCAGACACCGTGAATAAGTCTTACCCTGGGCAGCAAACAGTCAGCCCTGGTGTGACTGTAGATGCCGCCCAAAGGCAAGACGGACACCCGTCCATCCGATCTCCGTTGATGAATTCGAAACCTCCCGATATCTCGCTGGACACTGGCGGGTCAAGTCCCAACAGGAAAGCGAAGGGGAGAGAATCTGCCACTGGCAATCTAGGAGCAAAGCGAACGAAGAAACACGCTGTCATCCGATCCGGAAGCCCATTCTCTGACGTAAAGAAAAGGAGAGGAGAGGAGAGTCGCGTGTCCAATCATTCGGAGCCTCCGAGCAAGAAATCCAAATTATCGCATTGCAGAGATGATTTCGACAGCCTCGAAGCGAAATCTCTTCCGAGGCGCGGTGGGATATCCAGAGGCAAGCGACCTAGGCGATCGTCCTCGCGTCCCGCTGCTGAGGGCTGTGGCTGCCCAGGCGATCGGAAGACATCAGAACCTACAGGTCGCGCCCATCCACAGCAGCCGATACCAGGCCCTTCCACGACACCAGCACCAGTTTCAATGGATGCAGTTGACGCAGAGTTCCATGCTTCCTTGACGGGCATGCTAATCGAAGCGCTTGCCACCTCACGAGCAACGTCCATGGATGCATCAACGTTGTATCTCGTTCTCACACAAGCACATCCTTACCTCGTGGCAGAGCGATCAAAGGGGGAGCTCTTGATGGACATCGCTGCTGTGTTGGAAGCTGGACGAGCTCGATGTGGAATGTTCGAGAAGGTGGATGGCAGTGGCGAACGGTCACGAGACAAGTTGCTCGAAAGCCGGTGGTTTTACGTGCCAGAACGAGACGAAGATCCAGAGCGGGCGTCGTTGATAAGCGCCATCATGCCACGTCAGAAAAGGAATGAGACGAAGAAGTACAAGCAATATTATTACCGGCCGTTGGATAAGATATCCAGATGGGATCCGGAAGATGCACCATAGTTTGTTATCCTTATTTCTGTTACTTATCGCCACAAACACTGGTAGCCGGTAGTGTAGTGTACGTTGGCTACCTTGGAGGTGTTTCGAGGCAACTTTGATGTACACGATGCATTACGCGTCCCTGAGGCTTTGTTCTCGACCACCACCGCGACCTGTTCGTTTTGTTTGTTTCCGTGGATTTTTTTACGTTTTGGACATCGCAAAAAGAAGTTTTGACGTGATACTGCCTTTCACAGGAGTTTGTTGGTCCGTCGCAACGGTTTGCCTTTTGGCTTTGTTCTTGTGCGCAGGTCAAAGCGTTATCTTTGCCCCCACCATCCCCTCCTATAAAGACACCCAACTTTCTCCACCAAACGTCACTAGCACACACCCATCGCTCACCAGGTGCCACCGCCATCAGGATTCCCCACCTCCCAAGTATATCAACACCGCAGCCAACCCACAGGAACTACAGCACTGCCCACCAACTTTTCTTTGCATTCGTGTCGCGCAGTTCTCCAAGCAACTATGCAGGCCCCTCAAGACTTGATGAATACCGACGAAATGATGATGGAAGAGCAGACCCAACAGGCCACTCAGTCCACGCAGTACTCGGGCTCTCAAGGCACCGGAGACGCCAGCTCCCACCTTTGGGGATTCCTCCAACCTTGTAGCACCCTGCTGAAACGCATCGATTTCTTCAAAGTCCAGCCCACCGTCAGCATTGGCCGAAGCGGAGAGCAAAATGAGATTATACTCCCTGGGGGGAGAGTGAGTGCGTATTCCTCTTTGTTGACCCTCGCTACGCGTCGTTCCACGCAGAGTTGACGCGTTTCTTGCAGGCAATCGTCACTGTCGTATCGTGTGGGACGGCAAGGAGGATGACAAGTCCGCCGTGATTGTGGCGGACTACTCTTCCAATGGTACCTTTGTAGGCTTTAACGCGTCCCTTTTCTCGTCACGCGTCCCATTCACGAGTCACTTTCTTCGCAGATCAACGGCATCAGGATTGGCAGGGACAAGACCGCGATCCTCAAAGAAGGCAATGAAATCGCTTTTGGGACCGCCACTCCCCAACCAGGAAGTGTCGAGGATTACCGTATGTTGTTATTTATACCTCCGTCGCGTACGCTTTGACCAGTAATCTTCCGCTGGCTTAGGCTTCATCTATAGGCACACCGCTGGCGGCCCAGCTCAGGGAGGCGTACACGCGTTTTATGATATTAGCCATGAACTTGGCAAGGGCTCCTTTGCCACTGTCATGAAGGCCATCTCGCGCACCACAGGCCAATGGTTCGCCATCAAGATGATCCACGAGAGCAAGGTCCGGCGCGTAACTGCAAACGATAACAAATCAGATGTTGACAAGGCAGAGCATGCCTTTATGCGCGAGATCGCGATTCTCGAGGATCTGGACCACCCGAACATTTGTAAACTAAAGGAAGTGTTCAGAGATCATGGTAACATCGGTAAGGTCTCTTTCCGACCGTTGTCGGAAATTTTCCTCACCGGTGCTCCCTAGATCTCGTCCTCGAATTTGTCGATGGAGGTGATCTTCTGGATTATATCTTGAAGACGAATGGCATTGGTGGGTTCTGTTTTGGCTTCCCAACTTTGCATGGGACCTGAGTCAAGGCATAGATGAGGCAATGACCATTCATATTACGAGGCAACTTTGCGACGCGCTCGCTGTACGTTTACGTTGGTCTCCTTGGCTGTCGTGCCTGATATCCTATCGTGCAGTATATTCATGGAAAAGGGATTGCCCACCGAGACTTGAAACCAGAGGTCTGGTCAATATCACAGCTAGTCTTTGCTCTTCACTCATGTACCCTGTTCATGTAGAATGTGCTCCTGACCTCGAGCCACCCACCCACCGTGAAGGTTGCGGACTTTGGCCTCGCCAAAGTCGTCGACAGCTATACTTTTCTGAAGGTTCGTTGTATGGTTCGCTCTGCCCTGAATGAACTTGACCCAGGTCCAATAGACTATGTGTGGTACCCCTAGCTACCTCGCTCCGGAAGTTGTCATGCAATCGGATCAACAGCCAGGTTATAGCCACCTGGTGGACAGCTGGAGTGTCGGCGTTATTGTGTTCTCCATGTAAGTGGCGGCCTTTCTTCTCTGCATTGAACGTCACTGAACTCTTGATCTAACAGGTTGACAAGTGCGAGCCCCTTCATTGAGGACGAAAACCAACGTGATATGAAGGTTCGCATCGCAAAGCGCATCATCGACTGGAGTTGTCTCGACAACCTTGAGGTTTCTGAGCTCGGTGAGTGGGTGCACCTACTTGTTACGTGTCAAGTCTGACCTCCCTTGTCATCAAAGCAAAGGATTTCATTCGGCGTCTTCTTGAATTCGACCCTCGTCGCCGTATGTCTCTCTCTGCGGCTCGCAACCACCCCTGGCTTGACCAATCTATCCCCGCCGTCGCTGGAGCCAACGTCCCTCGAGAGATCCACGAGGCGCTTCCCTCTGATGCATCCTCTCCCGACTCCCCACTAACTTCCCTCCCTGACGATTATGATGAAGCCATGGTCGACGCCCCCGTCAGTGAGCCTTCCATGAGCGCTGGCCTCCAGCAACTCCAGCTTGGCCAGCAGGGCCAGTCCCCCCAGCGAAATGGCGGACGTGCACCTCTCCAGCGACGTAGCCAGGTTCTCGCCGACGCTGCCAAGAACGATGTCGATCTCCCTGAACCATCCTGGCAGATGCTCGATGCGGCAGGTGCGGCCCCTGCACGTGCTGGTAAGCGTAAGCTAAACGAGCACGATCCGCAGGCCCTCAGTGCCGTAATGGAGGACGGGGAGAACGTCATGCCGCACAATGGCGGGGCGCGGAAGAAGGGAAAGCAAACGACGTCGAGCGACGAGGAGGATTCGGCCACGGGTGGTGATGCTCCTGCGGCTGCGCCACCCAAGCGAGGTGGGGTTGCTGGGAGGGGACGGGGACGGGGACGAGGTGCTACACAAGTCAAGGCGCGATTGCAAGAGGCGGCTGCTGGGATGGTCGTGGAGGAAGACCACATGAACGATGAAACTGAACCTCCGAGACCTCGACGATCTTCCCGCACGTCGCCTAACAAGGGTCGAAAGGCTTGACAGATTAGAAGCACGACAATGAAAAACAAGTCCGTACTGCGATGCTGCTTTCATGACCCCGTTTTCTTATCCTAGTCCATCTGTTGATTCCATCTTTCCGAATCTCTTCCGAGGTACAGTACCTAGTTACCCTGTCCCCCGCTTTCTTGCTTTCCACATGGTCTCATTTGTATTCACAAATATTGGTCCGGTCTCCCCCGCTCACACTCCTTAGATTACGCATGCCGTTAGTCGGACCACCCTCGTTTTATCATACATGTATCTGCTGAATATAAAGAGTCACCGTACGTATCTCCAACTTCTGCACTTATTTGTGCTGTAAATCTCAACGCCAGTGAGGTCTCGTGAACAGCGACCTGCTGCTGATTGGCTGTGCGGTAGGATATAGGATACACGGGGCACTTGGACGCTGTTCTCGAAGGCCATCGACTAGTTCACAAGGGATTGTCAGAAAATGCGAATGACCAGGCTCATGCACCAAGACTGTGCGTTGTCGGCGAAAAGCAATTTAAATGATCAGAACGACTATCTCTCAGTGATGTACTATCAAGTGCTCTGGCTTGGGGCCCGAGAAGGGATAGTCTCCTCGCGACTGCCATCCTCTTGTCGAATGCGCGAGATCTCCCTCTCAAGATATCCACATCGATGGATCGATCAACCTGTCCGTTATCTTGAGCCTCCTCCGTAGTGTGGTTTGGATGTAGAGACAATTGACATCATCGTGGGGGAAAACATCAGATTCATGCATGCGGCTCTGGCCGCAAAAGACTCGGAAGGCTAACTTGACTCCATCCACCGGTCA
>JBBPNN010000520.1:0-21539 GCA_038090935.1 Hortiboletus campestris | reverse complement strand
TTTATTTCATACACTAACATAATGACAGTCCAGGTTAGGATTGTTGCAGGATATCAGCTTTAGGTGAAAATGTGCAAACATGCGGACAGTTTTTTGAGCCACTGTATCATGTTAGAGAAATCCCCTGAGTCACTGAGTTCAAGGAACACAAGTTCACTTCATGGGTGAATGACCTGGAGACCAAGGACTTTGACCTTTCGTTGTTTTCTTCTATCTTTGATGATCTTCCTTCTGATTCCTTTTAGTCCAATGGAGTTTCGTTCTATTTCTGCTCTTCCATTTCTACTGGAACTCCCCACTTCTCCTTTTAAATCTGCAGTCTGCAGTATGCTTCTCTTTGTTCCACGTTGTTCCTTAACTGTTTTGTTCCATCCTGTTTCCTCTTATGGACATATCCACTTCTAGAACAGCATTCTGTCATTCTATTTCCCCATCAGGACTCCTTATTCAGGGTCCGCTCACAGTATATAAACGCCCACTGTACTTGTAGTTTCCTCAGTTAGTTCTATGCAATGCAAGTGTAGTTTCTCTTGCCAATTAGAGCACAGGTTCTATGCTTAGCATAACAAAAGAACTAACTGCCTTTCTGTCCCTACCATTAGATAGAAGGATGAGACCACTCCCACCCCCACACATAGGATCAACCTTGCTCACCTTCTCCAGCAAGCTCAGCGAGAAGAAGACAAAGAAGCAGTGCTCACTCCATCCGGATCTACTCCTGCTTCACCCAAGCTCTCACCTGTTCATCCAGAACTGGCTCCATGTTCAGCTCATCTGAGCTCAAGCAGGCATATACCTGGCCCCTCTGCTTCTCCCCTCCTCTTCAACTCTCCATTAGCTCATGCCCCCACTCTCCCTCATACTCGCCCTCCTTCCATCATTTCTGATTTCCTCCCCTCTGTCCCACATCCTATGCCAGTACCCACTTCTTCCATTACCCCTCACATTCCGCATTCTTTCCTCTCTAATAACAAATTCAATTCAGAATATTTCCATTCGGAACACAATAACGACAACAGGATGACTGACAAACATTAGTCAATGGTCAAGCTTAAGGCCAGTCTGCCAGAGGACTTCTCTGGCCAGGATGAGGATGCTCAATGATGGGTTCTTGCTATGGAGACGTACTTTTCAATGTCACCACAATACAGCACCAACAAGATGAAGATACTTACCTTCTGAAACAAGATGAGTAAGGGACGTGGTGCTACCTTCTCTGAGGGCTGGTTGAAGAAAATGCTGGACTCTGAAGTCTCAGCATGAGAAAAGACCATGGAAAAATTCACAGAAGACTTCAGAGGAGTTTTCATTCCCTCAGATCAGACCAGCAAGGGTTGCACAGCCTTATCTGATATGCGCATGGAAGGAGAGCCCTTTAAAGGTGACTTCCATGGATTCTGCTCTGCCTTTGAGCTAGAAGCTGGGAGGAGTGGTATTGTGGATCAACAAATGTTGAAAGACCTGTTGAAGAAAGTGGTAACAAGTGATCTCACTTTCAAGATGACAGCCCTAGAAAATGAACCCTCTACAGCCAAGGGTTGGCTTGACAAAGCTGCCCAGTTCCACAATGTCATCCAACGCCTAAAGCATCTGCATTCAGGGAAATCCCACTATATTCCATTCAGAGGTACTCAGCACTCTGTCATATCCATGACATCCTAAGTTCATCTCCAGCCCTCCAGGCACATCTCCACTCTTCCATGAGCAATCTCCAGCATTATCTCACCAGATCTGTATTACCTGACCTCTGGACCTTTTCTCTGTTCCTCCATGTCTCTGTACCTCTGATTACAATATTCCCTTATTCTACTTTAGTACTAGTTCTGCTTCTCAGATACCTCCATGCTGTGTGCACTGCTCTGGCATTCGTCCCTCCGGTGCACAGCTCCAGTTACAGTAATCTGGTCTCCCCAGTCCATGCTCTGGTTCGCCTTTGTGCAAAACTCTTCTCGCCTCATCAGTTGTCCAGGATCCTCCCATCCCTTCTTCCCATTGTGAATCCAGTGGGGCGTATATGCCACCACCTTGAAATGTTTCCCACTGGAATTCCATTAGCTCATCCCCTTGACATTGATGAGTTAGCTTATCAAACTTTCCTCAGACCACCACCAGGATACCCTGTTCTGAGACTCAACCTTGCAGATTGAGAATCAAACTCATAAGCACCATCACCACAAAAGTGCTCAGCAGACTGCCACAAAGAATGATAAAGGACAAGGATAGGACAATAGGGTCGTATATGAGGCTTGTTACCAAGTCCTCACAACTCATCACTCACCTTTTATCTTGCGACTCCACCACCTTCCTGCTGTGCTCTGCAGTTGTCTTTCCCTTCACCCTGGCTGCATCCACAGTCCTGGATTGATCCCTATCTGATATGTTCCAATCTCAGAGCTCTAACTTCTCTATGGTTCTTTCTGAATCCACCTGTCTATTTTCTTCTGACAGCTCCTTTGGAAACTCTCCTGGGTATTTAATGCCTAGAAACTCCACCCTACAACCGAAATTCCTCCTGTCATGAGTATTTCTTCTGCTTCAGACGTCTCAGCCACTCCTGCTCCCACTCTTCCATCCACTCTTTCATTTTTCTTTGAATGACTTCCACTCCGCGAACAACATGTCTTCCTCACTTCCATCTTGGAAGATTTCTCTGCTCCTCTCCCCATTGAACAGACTGAGGACTTCAGGAACTCGGAGATATTTCTCCATGGGCTCATCCGGCTCTACCACAACTACTCTTGTGGACAACTCCATTTGGCAGCAGCTGATCTTCCCACAGTAGACGCCAATTGGTGGAACCACCGACTGGCTGGACAATGCTTTGAGGTCCTCCAACTGATTATGTGAACCAACTTCAATTGATTTGTCCAGTTCATCCTGCAGGTGATCTTTCAGCAAATCCTTGGGGCAACCCTCAGGCTCCTCACTGAAGAGCAATAACGTTACTATCTCTCTGGGTACATCAAGACACAAGAAGCAGGACCACAAACTCCTGCAACTACCCCAAACCTTGACTCTGAATTTAGTACTGCGGTCACTGCTCCTGGAAAAATCCCCACTCTGCTGCAGAGCCCCCTTCCCATACCACTCCCACTTCAGGGAAGCGGACTTAGCTGATGCATCCCTTTCAAACTTGACTTCTCTGAGTTGGCAGACACCATCTCCACAGTCTTCCGACCTTGCACCACCCCCCTAGTCCTACTGCTGTCAGAGGAGTGTCACTTCCTAGACATCACAATCGAGCAGCTCCTTGCTGCTTCGTCTGCAATCAAACTGGCCACCTTTGTCCCTCCTGCCCGCATTACCAGTGTCCCTACTGTAACCAGTTTGCCCCTGGACATATCAAGCCTGTCCAGTCTACATACCTTGCTACACTCAATGGCAGAGACCCTGACAAAACTGACAACAATGGTGACATTAGTTTCTGAGACAGTGCCTCAGATGTACAATGGGGGTAATGTTAGAGAAATCCCATTGGTCACTGAGTCTGAGGAACATGAGTTCACTTTGTGGATGGATGACCTAGAGACCAAGGACTTTGACCTTTGGTTGTTTTCTTCTATCTTCAATGATCTTCCTTCTGATTCCTTTTAGTCCAATGGAGTTTTATTCTATTTCTGCTCTTCCATTCCTACTGGAACTCCTCACTTCTCTTTTTGGATCTGCAGTCTGCAGTCTGCTTTTCTTTGTTCCACATTCACTGCAGAAACTTTCTGGCAGGATCTGGTGATGCTCTGATTAGTACCCAAAGTAGAATTAAACTGACAATCATGTAAAGCAGCATCGCAGCTTCATTTGTACTCCAAAGAGATTCCTGTTTAAGAATATAATCAGACATTCAAAGTTAGTATGTCTGACCCCTCTATATATATCCACTAGCTGCTAGCAACAAGTTTGCTTTATGTCGTGTTTAAGAATAAATGACTTTGCCAGAAGTCTAATTTATCAATCAAATACATCTGATTTAGAACCGATTATACTACATCACACACTCAGCCTGCTTTGAAATTGGCCCCTACTAGCCATGCCCGCATATATACTGGCACCCATACTGTATGGCAGGGGGAAACCCCACCCACCTCCCCTGCCATACCAATCACCATGTTCCCCTCGTCTCAGTGCCATTCTAGTGGTATTGCAAGCAATTTGAATACTAGTACTCCTGCAAATACAAGGCACATTAATACTATGAATGATCTCCCTATGCTACTGCCAGCAAACATGAACACTCACCATTGGATGCTATTCAATCACCCAGGTGATCCTTTTGAAGATCCCTTCTTAGTTCATACACCAATTGAACCTGGTACTAATAGAGCTTATAACTTGAACAATCAAAATCTTGTGAGTAACCAAGACAAAAAATCAAAACAATTGTTCACATACCTGCAGATAGTATCAACTACATCTGTCATCGGATACTCAGGGAGGGTATTCAGCACCATATTTCTCCCATGAAGGTAGTGTTCCTTCATCTATGTATTTCCTACTGAGCCCATTTACATCATCATTTTTGCAGTAGTTCATAGTAGAGATGTACCGTTTAATGCGCCAAGCACTTGTTACTTCAGTAGTGAGGATTAATCTCATGATCCTTCTGTCAGCCCATGGAATAGTTCACCTATGTATCAATGATTATCTGCAACTGTACACTCGAAGACAAACAATCCACCATAGTCATCAACAACAGCATCAAGAGTTTGGATCTCAAGTAGGTTTTGATGTGATGGATTCTCTGCTGGCCTCCAATTCCCAAACAACACTGAGCCAGAACACATCTGAGATTTCTCAAATAACTGAGAGGATCAGTGCACAAGATCTGAGCATTGCTGACCTTAAAAACGTGAACAAAGTACCTTGCAAATTCAGGCACCCGAAGACGCTATAGATCAACTGAAGTCTCAGTCGGTGTTGGCAAAGACATCTAAGGAGGGCTCAAATGATCATCCAGTGTTGAAAGTAAGTAAAAATCAAGAATGCAAAGAGCAAGGACTCACAGATAGCTAGCCATTTGTCCATCTGATGTTTGGGGAGCTATGTGGACTAGATATGAGCTCTATTCCCAAGAGAAAGCTCTCCTCAAGCCTTGCGAAGACAGTTCAGCCTTTGAAAGATGGAAACCCATATGAAAACACAGAGGATGGTCACCAAATTTGATATCTGAATTTTCTTGGCCATGTCGACGACGAGATTAACGTGAAGTTCATTGCTGAAGTTTGAACATTCAGCGTGTCTATGAGAATGAAGAGGTGAGTAACACAACCTTTATACAGTCCCTTGACTTACTGAATCATCCATAAACATATGCAAGCTGCTGCCAACTCAAAGGGGAACATCCCTGACAAGGACTTCCAGTTGAAGTTTATCCAGACATCAGCAAAGATTTATTTTAGGAACATCCATACCAAAGCACTAATCTGTGCTGATCTGGTCAAGGCACAACAAGAGGAAGAAAAGCTGGAATGAAACCGCCAGTGCACTTGCCATGCAACAGTCAGTTTCGGTTGACAAGCTTAACATAACCTGAGGCTTTCAACTCACCTGTAGGTCGCCAAGAACCATGAACTCGACTACCAAGTGGAGACTGGACATAATGAATCAATCGGTATGATTGACACCAAGTTTGGAACCAACTTGGTGTCATATGAATCGGAGGACTTAAGTGAGGATGACAAGAAATGTAGGCAGATAGCAGGTGTCAGAAAGACTGCCCCCATGGCATATGGCCACAACTGGCAATCCTTGGATGTGAGTGTCTTAGCTCACTCGAGAAATAATGACTTACCTTTGCCATGTTAGTACACTGCCTTTCTCCGATGGCTTACCTTGCAATTCCAAAAGAATCTTGCAGAAAATGAAGATGAATCTACTACAGCCGTCAGATCTGAGGTGACTGTGCCTGGGAATGCTGGACAACCAGCCAAAAAATGTTGCAAGACCCTGAAATGTTTCAAGGTCACCAAAATGTTGTTTGACACTGCACCATGTAAAATGTATGACTATGCACCACATTCCATGAAAGGTAGCAGGCCCTTCAAGTGTATGATGAACCCTGACTGGCTCACAAGCCATCCCAAGTACACGGTTGAGTTGCTTCCAGGCGCAGATTGGCTTGCAGGGTTCTTTGATCATCTTGGAGAGAGAGATCTCTTTCCAGAGGACATGAACTATTTGAAGGAAATGGCAGTGTGGCGTGACAATGGAGACAAGTTTGGTGAGTAGACAAGTGCCAAATTGCAAGAAATATCCAAAATGACTTGGTCAAGATGATTCTTGTTGCATAGTTGATTACTTAGAATATTAATGTGGAGTGTCAGTGAGAAGTTAAATCTGAAAAATGCAACATGTACCTTTGAAATGTCAACCATTGCCCATACCTTCTGATGCTCATTACCAATAGTAGCAATGGCCATAGCTAAGGGACAAAATAGCCAATCCAGATCAATTAGCTGTGGTAACCAAGTGTCTTGATCCATGTATTCTCCCAGTTCCCAAAGCCGAACATCTGCCAATTCAGTGAATAACTGATTTGAGTTTCTCTGGTTTGTAGGAAGGAAGTTCTTACAATTTTATCCAAAGGTCCTCCCATTGTTGGATTGGTTTGAACCATCACATACAGCCAAACCATAGTGTCTGTTCTATGCCATAGAAAGTCTGGTTGATCTGAAAGATTTAAAGTATCTAGCCCCATGTGTGAATCTCACGCTCACCATGGGTGATAATGTGAGCAAGAGAT
Organism: Hortiboletus campestris; assembly: GCA_038090935.1. NCBI lineage: Eukaryota > Fungi > Basidiomycota > Agaricomycetes > Boletales > Boletaceae > Hortiboletus > Hortiboletus campestris. The sequence continues at coordinate 14,803 of JBBPNN010000520.1, read as the reverse complement.
GACTAACCTATTGGTACTGAGGGAACATGAGGCACAAAAGTGCTTTCCATTAACAACAACATAGTCAAAGTAGATGACCTTGGGGTTTAAAGGGATGCTGTGTGGAACAAGGGGCTGATCATAACAGCAATGGACTGGAGTTAGAGGGTAGTGAAGGCAGAGCATTGACACCAACATCTGATAAGTTTCTGATGGAAGCTCTGTAATGTGATGTCATGGGCTTAGAGCATAGGTAAGGCCAGCTGAAGATACCTAGATAAGTGTCTCATGAAGGGGGCTTGGAGCAAGATAACATATCATCAGCACAAGCATTTTTGAGCTCTCTTCAGAAAGTGTCACAAAACCAGCAACTGTCCCCCATTCTTCATTTGAGGCTTTGAGCATTACCTGAGCGACCCTTGCTGGAAGTGAATCTTCTGGCAGCTGCAAAAGTGAAAAGGTCAATCGACCAAGCTCACAGGTGTGCTAGAATTCCATAAAGAAGGTTGTCTCAAGTTCACCACTTCCATGGTTGTTCGTCTTGTAAGATTTAAGGACCTTGTTGAGCCGTTGAAACAAGAAAGTCCAGAAATCGTGCCGGGGCCCAAAGTTAAAGCAGTATTTCGAGACATGTGTTGCATAGTGATGGTTTGGCTTGATAACTTTTGAACCATATAACTGGCGAAGGCTATGTCAGCTCACTGAATATGAGAACATGAAATGTACCTTGATCAACTCAGCACCATATTCATGGAGTAATTTATCGGCAAGAACAATATCATTGTTTGTAAGGCGACGCTTGATGAGAATGTGGAGTGCTGTACATAGCTTGACAAAGTTGATAGGATCTTTGGGGTGTAACAGATATTTGTCATCACAAGGGGCATCTGTTTCATTGTGAACAGAGTTAGTTGTCACTGGAGGGACTTGGAAAGTGCCTTGTTTGAGAATGTCTCCTGCCAGGTTTGATGAAGGAACACAAGGAAAGCCTTCAATGAGACCATCAATGGTCTGTAGGTTGGCCATTCACTTCTTGAATGCCTAATGAAGACATTAGTAGAAAAACTGCAAGTAAACTACATACTTGTCACTTACTTTCTTTTTGGCGACCAGTCGGGCCTTCTCAGCCTTGCAATCTGCCGCTTTCTGGAGCTTTGCTATCTTCTTCATTTCAGCAGCACACAAGTTGTCTGCTGCAATCCAAACATGCTCAGCTGCCGCTGCTTCTTTGCCTCTTCTATGGCCTTTTTGTTGGCTGCTTTTCATTTCAGCTCTTGTGTCTTCTCAGTTTCAAGCTTTTCAATGAGAGAAACTCAGTGATGAAGTACTGCCTCGTCCAAACCAGGCTCTGGCAGGCAGGTACTCACTCAGAAATCTAGAGCAATGAGATGCAAAGGAATGCAAACAATCAGTGATGAGAAAGATGGCTTACCATGATGGGGCCATACACCATTGCTAGAAGGAGCCATTGATCTGCTGTGAGTGATCCTCCAGCTGGGATGCCAATGTCCATTGATAACTTGCCACACAAAGTTGGTATGATGAACTATAAGAAATCACGAAAATACTAAGAAACAGAAGAGAATACAATGCTTACATCAGCTAACAAATGGTGAAGTTTGAGGAGTTTACCAAGTGTCCTATATTGGTTGCCAAGTTCACACTGTTGTTGATCTGTCCTTGGTTGAAAGGCTTGAAGACAGTTAGTGGAGCAGCACATAGGGAACCAGGGAGAACTCACCATCTGATTGAAACATGGTTGGTTTACCTTTGTCATTGAGGCAAATCCAGCAATCCATGCAAAAATTGGTATGTGAATGCGAAGCAAACCCACCCATTTTGTGTGTTGCAGGTTTGTTGCACAAATGGCAACAAGGGCAACATGAACAAGGCACCCTGAAAATAAATCATTAGGCTTGTCAAGGAAAAATAGATAATAAGAATAATGATCCACTTACCATCAGGGAAAGATTCAGTTGGCACTTTGATACCATCTTTCCAGATGTGGAGCAGATCGGACATGATGGGGCACAAGAAATGTTGAACTTGGTCAGGTGTTTGTTCCTTGGGACCCAACATGATGTCAATACACATCAGATTGAATGTATGATACCTAGAAATCGACCACTGGCATGAGAGATAAAAGGGCCAGAAGCAACTGAGCAAACCTTACCTGTATTCTGGGGGCAGATTGCAAAGGAAGAAAGATATTGGGCACAATGAGTGCAATGGGGTGATGTTGCTCCAGATGTATGAGAACCTATCACAGTTATATTAAAACACAATTCAATGTGTGATAACAACTAACCAGTCAACACCAAGATTGACCCCAAGACGAAGTTCACCACTTGGTCCATTATTCTCATCAACAGAATTGGAGAAAAACACTTTGCCATCAGGCCCTTGCAACTTGGTTCGGCATACAGCACCATTGAAAATGTCAAGATATTCCCCATGTTTGCAATCCTTTGAGTGCCAGCCATCAAGAATAGGTTCCAGACCAGGTATCTTGAGGAGAGCCTTGCTTGAGGAGAGCCTTGATTTGTTCAGATAATGGGAGGTAAGGGAAGTGTCATATCCATGACACTCCAAGTCCATCTCCAGCCCTCCAGGTACATCTCTGCTCGTGATCAAGCAATCTCCAGTGTTATCTTGCCCATTTAGTATCACCTGACATCTGGACCTTTTCTCCATTTCTCTGTCTCCTTTGTACCTCTGATTATGATACTCCCTTGTTCTGTTTTGATATTAGCTCCACCCGATACATATGTACCTCCAACCTGTGCAAGCACAGCTTTAGCACTCGTGTTGCTGGAGCACAGCACCAGCTTTCTTACCTCCTGTCCTCTGTCTCCATAATTCATTACTAATCCTATGTACCTCCAATGTATATAAAGTCCTAGATACCCTCTGTACTTTAGCTTGCATATCAACTAGAATAACTCCATCTAGTACTCCTCTTTGTCACTACCTTCACCCTCTGAAATCTGGGACACCCGTATGAACAGTAAGGGCGCAGCACATAAGCTGAAGCCAAGTCCTGTTCAACCAGACTTACCTCCTGAGTTCCAGAGTTGTCACCAGAAGTTGCACATTTCTAATAGGAAGCTGATGAGCGGCAATTTGTTGGTCCAAGCATTGCCATGTCTCGTCTGGGTGGGAAGGAAAAGATTGGCATTGCAAGAGGTACAGACATCTGGACAGTGAAGAGAGCTGGCAGGAGGATAAACCTTGTGGCATGATGGACAGACAGGAAGTGTGTGAATTGTCTTGTTCAATCCGAGAACGTGATTAGCTGACTGGAGCATCACCAAGGGGGTGGAAACAGAGGAGCAGAGAGTAAGGAGGATGAGAGTAAAAATGGAAAGTAGTGCATTGCAGGCAACATGTGGCAAATGAAACTGGAGATGAAGCCATGCAGTAACAGCATATATCACGAGAAGATGGGGTGGCTGATGGAAAAGGTTCCACTCTTTTGATATGAAATCATCTGGGCAATAGAATGGGTCAGGGTCATCCTCATGGTCTTGGAGAATGGTTGACTCAGATTGGACTTCTGAGTTGTCAATATTATTTTCAAAAGAATCAACATCAAGATCCTCTTGGACAAGGTCATCCAGAGAGAGAGGCGATGGATTCTCGCCATGTAAGTCCTCTTCTTGGCATGCTGAGTTGGCAATAACACGATGCACTTCATAAGATGTCAATGGCCTTGCACCAGCTGCCATAGCCACATTATACCCTGAATAATGCTTGACTGCATCCAGAAGGGCCTCAGGGCTGTGAAAGTTGGGCCTAAGATTGGGGAGGGCATTGTCAAAGGTCTGGATATCGAGATCTTCCCCAGTCAGACACCCATGATCTAACATTTCCTGTTCTACTGGAGAGGGGGAGCTGTGAGGGGGATCGGGAAAGTCAAGAATAGGTGAAGGGGGATCTTCACAAAGTTGCTGCAAGAGGGGGCATGTATCCACCTTTGCCATTGGAACAATCTTCAGAGCAACATGTTGTGACTGCTTGAGAGGCTGCTATACTGGCAAGTAAATCTGCATGTCTATGTGCTTCAGCAACATGTTTGGGTATGAATTTTCCAGATAGGTCAGGCAAGAGCAGGACACAATGTGAGCCATGGGGGGTCCAGGGGGAGCAGGAGATGATTAGTGTGGTGCAGTCACTGACTCGACATGTTTGACTCATGTGCCAGTAACAAATTTACCAAGTCTCTTCTTTGACAAAATGAAGCTTTACATACATATACATGGAAATGTAGTTGTATTTACTTCTGCTTGTGCTTGTGAGAGGGTGACTTGACTGCATTTTGAATCTTTTTGATCAAAAGAGGAGTAGGTACTTCAAACTGGGACTCCTTGGTGGGCAGAATATCCAGGGAGGGCTGGGTGGATGGAGTCCACTGGGGGCGCTGAGTGGGCATGATGATGGGCAAGCATGAATCAGGTTCTGTCATATCCATGACACTCCAAGTCCTACTCCGGCCATCCGGGCACATCTCCACTCATGATCGAGCAATCTCCAGCATTATCTTGCCCAATCTGTATCACCTGACCTCCAGACCTTTTCTCTGTTCCTTTGTCTCTCTGTCTCTCTGATTACAATATTCTCTTGTTCTACTTTAGTACTAGTTCTGCTTCTTAGATACCTGCGCGCTATGTGCACTGCTCCGGCATTCATCCCTCCAGTGTGCAACTCCGCTTACATTAGTTCCCGACCTCCGACTTATTCGTCCACTCCGCCTCCATTACTAATGCTATGTCTTCTCCTCCATATATAAACTCTTAGATACTCCACTGTACATTTAGCTTGAATATCAACTAGAATAACTTCTATCTAGTACTCCCTTCGTCACTACCTCTGCCCTCCAAAATCCAGAACAACCATACATACAAACAGGAAGGGCATAGCACATACACTGAAGCTGTCACCAGGAGTTGCATGCCTCTAACAGGTTCAATAAACCTCTTCAGAGGCTTGAACAATGCATCGGCAGTAGCACCTGAATTGAGCTTTTGTTTCTGGTGTGCCTGTCAATATTAATGGTTATTAGATCTGTACATGCAGTATATAATGAGATCAAGATTTACCTGTTCACGTGCCCCCTCCAACTTGGATTTAGTGTCACTATCTTCAAAATCAATGAGTGGGCATTTGTGTCCATTGATAGTGACCTGGAGTCGCTTGAGGGGAAGGATTAGAAAGACAACATGCAGAAACACAAAGGAAGGGTGTGGGAGTGGCTAACCTTCAACCTTTTTTCATAGTTAATGGCAAGGGAATGGATGTCTGAGGTGACTTTGAGCTTCAGACTCATGGTGGTTGGACTTAGAGAGAGAAAAACATGAAGCGCACCTAACTAGCATGCCAGAGGAATCAGATGTCTGAAGGTCAAGGCACCCAAAGAGGGAGATCAGATTATGGTCAAACAAGACAAGATAACTCACTTGCAATTGCAGCTGCCAGATGAATGGGTTCCAGATCCAGTTTATCTCTAGATGTGGTACAGTGGGAAAATTAGACTGAATCAGATGTTTGGTGGAAAGAGACAGAGAAGATTAATTTGAGTAGGTCAGGTTTTAGTCTTATTTTCGTTTTATATGATCAGATGTCCAATTTTAACACAAAATACATCTGTTTTGGCTACCACTAGAGAGGTCGTTTTTGCAGTGATTGTTCCTTAACCATTCTGTTCTGCCCTGTTTCCTCTTATGGATGTATCCCCTGCTAGAATGGCATTCTGTCATTCTGTTTTCCCATCAGGACTCCTTATTCAGGGTCCACTCACAGTATATAAATGCCCACTGTACTTGTAGTTTCCTCAGTTAGTTCTATGCAATACAAGTGTAGTTTCTAGCCCACTCTGCTAAGTGGTAGCAGCCCACTACATGAGACCTGGATTCATAGTCTCTACACCTACCAAGCATTGTAGACTCCTTTGCTCATTACTCGTTGATCGTCAGAGTCTTCCCAGAGTTTCATCAACACAAAACTCTTGCTGATTAGAGGCCAGATTCTACGCTTAGTATAACATATCACACCCCTCTAACATACTACAATCCCCCTGACTATTGCAGTGCAGCAGGGATCATCATTCTTACAGCATGGCAGCCCTGGTAGGTTCACCAGCCTGTGGTGAGCATAGTGGGTGGGCTGCTGGGAATTGTATTTGGGACACTGTCAAGACCAGGTCAACTCCGAGAAAACTCTGGAACTCTGGAGTTAGTCAAGGCATATGGGACCTTGGCTTCAGTGTATGTGCTGCACCCTTGTCAGAGTCAGTCCCGGATTTAGAGGGTTGGAGGTCAGAGGTAAGACTTAACACTGTAGACAGTGAAATTGAGTCAGATCGGAGGAGAGTCTTCAAGACTCAAGAGAAAAAAGGAGTTGAATCTAAGTTGATATTTGAACTAAAGAATACAAGTGGAATTCTAAAAGCTTATATACTTTGGAGGAACATAAGATTAGTAACAGAGTATAAGGGATTGGTAAGGAATATCAGAATGCAAGTATTACCGGAGCTGTGCTGCTAAGCGAAACACAGGTCGAAGGGAAGCGAGACTAACACTATTACAGAACAAAGGGTCACATGATCGAAAAGGAATAATGAGATGGAGATAGGAAAGGAGGTCCAAGAGTCAGGGGTTGTATCTAAAGGGAAATCGTACCAGAGTTGGTACGGAGGTGTGGATGGAGGATGGACTTGGACTTGTAATATTTTGGGATATGACAGACACACAGGAGGTGGAAGTGGTGAATGTAGTTGCAGTGATAGTGGTGACAAAGTGTGAGGTGGCTTGGTTTGAAAGTCATGTGATTTTGCACTCACATGTGAAATTCTCACCAAGTTCAAGGATTAGGATAAATCAGGTACACTTTACCTACACTTTGTTAATCCACTTCTTTGTATACTTTTGTTGTACACTCTCACTACACCTTTGATATGCTTTCTTGTTCACTTTTTTTGTACACTCCAGCTACACTTTTAGTATGCTTTTTTGTACACTTGTTGGTACACTTTTCTTTGTACACTCCCAATACACTTTTAGTACGCTTTTTTGTACACTTGTTAGTACACTTTTTGGTATACTCTCACTACACTTTTAGTATGCTTTTTTGGTACACTCTCACTACACTTTTAGTACACTTTTTTGGTACGCTCTCACTACACTTCTAACACTTTGTACACTCCCACTACACTTTTAGTACACTTTTGCCTGTTTGCACTAAAACTAAGAACTAATTATTTAAGTATCATGTGTCAACTAATCAATCTAACTATCTATGTACTTGAAACCTAAAAGTGTTTAAATTTCTAATTGATATATTGGACAGGTATCTATTTCAACTACACAATCCATTGAATAAATCTCCTAATTACCAATGAATCAAATGTGTTAGACTGTCTGAATGAATTGGATATCCAATTAACTTGATATCCAATTGTATTTACATGTCTAATACAACTGTTCAGTTAACATTTTGCATATCAGAGGATCTAAGAAACAAAACAATGAATTTCTTGTCACCTGATTTATCATGTCTAATAAATGTAGCCATCTAACTGATCCATCAGCTAATATGATCTATATGTGTGATATAATTGATTCTGAGTAGGTCACTGCAGCTACACAAGCACCTTGTGAAGCAGAGCATTTAGGACAAGGAACAAAAGATTAAGATTAAGGAATGGTGCAGCTTCAAGTGTAGAACTTGCAATAGGACATACTGGTAGTCACCATGGGATGATGCAGAGATTGATGTGCAGGTCAAGCACCATGGTCCTATCTCCACCATTGGCAGAGATATCTTGAACTTCAGTCCATGATAGAAGGCTGTATGTAAACTCTGATCATGGGGTGATAAGATATTTGAAAGTGGACAGAGGATCCACTGATCTGTCACTCTGCAAACTTGAAAGTGCCTCTCTGCATAGATCTCCATGTTCAGAGAATGTTGGACCATTGGGAAAATCCAACTGCAAGGTTCAAGTTGTCACTAGTAGTTGTCATATCCCAAAATATTACAAGTCCAACTCTGTCCTCCATCCACACCACCATACCAACTCTGGTACAATTTCCCTTTAGACACAACCCCTGACTCTCAGACCTCCTTTCCTATGTACCTCTGTCTCATTGTTCATTTTTGATCATGTGACCCTTTGTTCTGTAATAGTGTTAGTCTCGCTTTCCTCTGACCTGTGTTTTGCTTAGGAGCACAGCTCCAGTAATACTCATGTTCCAATATTCTTTACCAATCCCTTACACTCCATTACTAATCCTATGTTCCTCTGAAGTATATAAGTTCTTAGAATCCCACTTGTATTCTTTAGTTCAAATATTAACTTAGATTCAACTCCTTCTTCTTTGAGTCTTGAAGACTCACCTCCGATCTGACTTGACTTGACTGACTACAGTGTTAAGTCTTCCTTTGACCTCCGACCCTTTGTAAATCTGGGACTGACTCTGACTAGGGCACAGCACATACGCTGAAGCCAAAGTCCCATATGCCTTGATCAGCTCAGTTATCTTGGCGTTGACTTGGTCTTGACAGTATATTTGAACTCACACTTGTCAAAGAGTCTTCTAACATCATGGCCACTTGTACTACTCATTCACAGACTTGCGCCCTAGGCACCACCAATCCTCCCTTATCTCCTAGATGCAGTACAACTCTTTCAATGTCTTCGGAAGTAGTCATTGAGGTCCTGACCTCATAGACCAATTCTGGAGCTTCTCTGCTCATCGTACCCCTGCTTCTGTCTCTCAAGCACATCCTGCCCTGCATTCCCCAACTCTGGGCACATGCATTGTCAAACTTCCCGATGATGCAGAGAACTCATCACAAACTAGTCACTGCTCAAGAGAGCATTCCTTTCATACTCTGCCCAATGACAATGGTCCTCCCAGAGGTCCAGATGACCCCAGAGATGATCCCTTCAACAGTGATTCTGATGATCTGGAAGACAACCTATTCCCTGACCCAACAATGATGACAATGAAGATAAGGACGAACAAGTTCTCCACAACACTCTTGTGCAGCTCGCGGGCACTATCTGCAGCCTCACTTGTTCCTCTCATTGTCCCACCTCTGACTCTACCCCATGCACCAAAGTCTGGGAGCCAAATCAGTTTGATGGGACAGATCCCCGCAAACTCTGGCCCCTCCTGGTCCAGTGTGAATTAAACTTCCAAGATTGCCCTAAGGCTTTCATCTTCAACCATGCTAAAGTCACCTTCATGCAGTCATACCTAAAGGGCATGGCCCTGGAGTGGTTTGAACTGGACTTACTCCAAATGGCAGATCTGATGCTCCATCCTATCTGGATGGACAACTTCAAGGAGTTTGTCTTGGAACTCCAGATGAATTCTGATTTGCACAATCCTGTCAGAGATGCGGAACACCAACTCGACCACCTTTCTATGAAGGATGGTCAACAAATCAACAAATATGTCATTGAATTCAACAGGATTGCTTCACAGGTCCGAGGATATGGAGAAGGCATCCTTTAGCACCACTTCTACAATGGTCTCCCTGACTGCATCAAGAACAAGATCTCTCATTTTGAAAAGCCCCCCATCCTCTCCAATCTCCACAACCTCACCCAGGCCATCAACACACGCTACTGGGAGTGCAAGTCCAAGATGAGCTGTCAAGCAAAGCTGTCCACCAACCCGTCTTCCTCAAAGTCCTCCAACAAACCCCCCACATCTTCTAGCTCTGGTAGCCATCACTCTGGCCCCAAGGACAGCAAGAAGCCCAAGGGCAAGGCTGCCAATACCTCTGCACACTCTGTGCCCAAGCCCGACCTTTCCTCTAAGTTGGGAAAGGACAGCAAACTCACTACTGAGGAATGTTGTAAGTGCCACTTTGACCTCAAGTTGTGTATGTTCTGTGGTCATGCAGGGCACATGGCCAAAGACTGCCCAAAGTCTATGTCTAAGGCAGTGAAAGGCCGCACAGCAGTGACTGCAACTCCAAAAGCTAAACCAGAGGTCTCCTCGGAGACAAAAAAATAAGCTGTGACCTCCATGGCTCTGAACAGTCTGGAGGTTGCGTTGAACCCACTTGTGCACTCAAGGAGATCTGTCTCAATGCATCTGCTCTCTTAGACTCCAGATCCCTCATGCCCTCCATCAGCCTCATCTCTTACAATATTCCCTCTTTCCACGCTAGTAGACTCTGGATCCTCCAATTGTTTTATAGATACATTGTTTGTCAATGATCATGGACTTTCAACCTACTCTGTAATTCCACTCCAACTCCAACTCTTCGATGAAACAACCAACTCCACCATCACTCAAGCACTCGACCTCTCTGTCTGTTTTGAAACCAGTGATATCACTACAATGACATTTTATGTCACTCTGCTGGATGGCACCTGTTCCCTTGTTTTAGGACACAACTGGCTAACCTGCTACAATCCATTGATTGATTGGGTTTTGAGCAGTATCTCATTCCATTCACCTGGACAGGACATGCCAGCACCACCAAGCTCCCCTCTGCAGCCTCTGGAGTTACCACCTCTGGCTGACCCCACTTCTGATCCACCATGTTTCTCCAACCGCAAGGCTCCATCCAATTCAGCCTGCAACTCCACCCCCAGGAGAGCACTCTCTGCTCTGCTTCTACTGCTCCTGACAACATTGATCTCTCTGGCATTCCTCTGGAGTGTCATGACTTTGCCAATGTCTTTAGCAAGAGCAAGGCCTCTATCCTTGCTCTACATCATGAGCACGATCTGAAGATTGACCTGGAAGAAGGAGCTTCACCTCCATTGGGTACTATCTACTCCCTGTTGCCCTTCGAGCTTGGGTTCCTCTGGATGTTCCTCGATGAGCATTTTGCCATGGACTTTATCCACCCTTCCTTCTTCACTCACGCTGCTCTGGTCCTCTTCATCCACAAGAAGGATGGTTCACTCTGTCTTTGCATTGACTTCCAAGGACTCAATAGGATCACAAAGAAAGACTGCTACCCACTTCCACATATCTCCGACCTCCTAGACACTCCAAGCCATATAAATGGTTCACTCTGTCTTTGTGTTGACTTTCAAGGACTCAATAAGATCACAAAGAAAGACCACTATCCACTTCCACATATCTCTGACCTTCTAGACACTCCAAGCCACACAAATGGTTCACTCTGTCTTTGCGTCGACTTTCAAGGACTCAATAAGATCACAAAGAAAGACCGCTACCCACTCCCATGTATCTCTGACCTCCTAGACACTCCAAGCCACACAAAGATCTACACCAAAATCAACCTCTGGCATGCCTACCACCTGGTCTGCATTGCAGAGGGAGACAGATGGAAAATGTCTTTCCATGTGTGCTATGGCTCTTATGAATGGCTCATCATGCCATTTGGTCTAACCTGTGGCATTCCAGCAGTTTGTAAATACTATCCTCACCGATCTTCTCGATGTTTGCATCAGTCTATTTGGACAACATCCTCATCTACTCTGCAGACAAGGCCTCCCACAAGGAGCATGTCTGGAAGGTCCTCCATCGACTCCACAAACATAGACTTTACGCCAAACTCGAGAAATGTGAATGGTTCACTAACTCTGCCAAATACCTCAGCTACCAGCTCTCGCCCTCCAGGCTCACTATGTCCCTGGAGAAGGTCCAGACAATTCAGGACTGGCCTGAGCCTCATAAGGTCAAGGACATTCAGTCCTTTTTGAGTTTCATGAACTTCTACCACCACTTTATAAACAATTACTCTGACATTGTCACTCCTTTGACCTGTCTCACTTGCAAAGGTACTCCATGGAACTTCAGTGACTCCTGTCGCTCTGCCTTCCGCAAGCTTAAGGAGGCTTTCACCTCCACTCCTATCTTGACCCATTGGGTCCCTGACGCTCTGATGATTGTGGAGACCGACACCTCTGACTATGCTATCGCTGGCATCTTCTCCATCTGTTGCCTGGATGAGGAGATTCACCCTGTTGCCTACTACATACTTGCAGACTTTGTCCGCTCTGGAGCTCAATTACGATACCCATGACAAGGAGCTACTCACCATTCATGAGTCCTTCTGGACTTGGCAACACTACCTTGAAGGCTCTGCAACTCCAGTTGATATTGTCACTGACCATAAGAACCTAGAGTACTTTGCTACTACTAAGCTCCTGACCCACTGGCAAATGCGCTGGTTGGAGTTCCTCTCTCAGTTCAACATGATCATCCACTTCTGTCCTGGACAACTTGGCGTAAAGCCTGATGCCCTCACTAAATGCTGGGACATCTATCCCAAAAAGGGGGATAAGGACTATGCTCACGTCAACCCTCATAATTTCTGCCCCATATTCACGCAGGAGCAACTCACTGAGTCCCTCCGAGCAACCTATCTCACAGCTCCAGTCCTCCAGGCTAGCACCCTCTTCAATGTGGAAACTCTCCACAGCAATATCCTCTCCACACTCCCCTACAATCCTTTGGCCTCCATTCACCTGTCCTCCATTGAGCCCCCTGACTCTCACTGGTCAGTCTACGCCAATGGCTTCCTCAGTCTTGATGGTCACATCTACATCCCTGACTCAGATGATCTTCAGCTCCATGTCCTCCAGTACAAACATGATCACCCACTCTCCGGACACTTCAGATAGAATTGGACCTTGGAGCTAATTTGCTGTGAGTACACTTGGCCAGGCATTAGGACATTCATAAAAGACTATGTTTTGTCTTGTACATTCTGCACCCATGCAAAGGTTCCAAGGCACAAGCCATATGGATTATTGAAGCAACTCCCCATCCCTGAGAAGCCATGGAACTCCATCTCCATGGACTTCATCGAACAGCTTCCTCTGTCCTCTGGGTTCACCTCAATACTTGTAGTCATGGATCGCCTCTTGAAACAGTGTTTGTTCATCCTGACACATGACACAATCGCATTCCCAGAGTTAGCCAAGCTGTTCCTACTCCATGTCTTTTCCAAGCACGAAGTTCCCTCCCACATCACCTTCCATTTGAGGCTCAGAATTCATATCCCATTTCTTCCACTCATTCGGAAAGGCCCTAGGTATCTGGCTCCACTTTACCTCCAGTTACCACCTGGAAGGAGACAGTCAGACAAAATGAATAAACCAGACCCTAGAACAGTACCTCAGGATCTATTGTAACTACCAGCAAGACAACTGGTCTGAACTCCTGCCCCTTGCACAGTTTGTGTACAACAACACTCTAAATGCTACCACTGGTGTATCCCCATTCTTCACCAACAAGGGTTATCATCCAAATATCTCTGTTCACCCCGAAAGGGACCTGACCTCCGCTAGAGCATGAGAATATTCCATAGACCTCAACTCCCTTCATCAATTCCTCTGAGAAGAGATGGCTGCTGCCCAAGTACAATACCAAGGACCCACAGATGCCAAACAAACACCAACACCAGACTTCAAAGTCGGTAACCAGGTCTTTGTCAAGGCAAAGTATTTCCACTCTACTAGGCCCTCTAAGAAGCTCTCTGAGAAGTATCAGGATAACCCAATTATGCAGGGGCAAGAAGGGTAATGAATCAGTGGGAGATACACACTGATAGGTTGATGGTTGGTAACAAAGAATATCTCTTAGTGTGAGAACACGTAGAGAGATGTCTTCAGAGAATGAGGATAGTGGATGGATCAAACAATATTTTCAGAGAATCTAAGTGAGAGGATGGAGTGAAGGACAAAAGTAATCATTATTGTTATTGAGACAGGCTTAAGGCCATGTCTTTTATACTGCTCAGTGATGAAACACTGATGTAGGTGATATATGTTTCAGAGATGAAATGTGTAAGAGATAAAGGGATAAAACACGTATCAGAGATGAAACATGTAAGAGAATGTGAAATGTATAGTGAAACGTGTATCACATCTTATGACACAATGATGTCATAGTCTAGACCGAAGATAAGGATAGCTTATCTAATAATGGTGAGTAATATGGATAGTGTAAAGATAAGGTCATGGATCACTCTAGAATCTGGTATCAGGAATTGAATATTAAAATATGAAATACCAGAATTCTCAACACTCCTCCTTGCTGATCATGTTACGATTTGAAGGGAAAGAGTTGAAGGGCCTTTCTTCCATCTTTGAACTTCTGCTTGCCTAAGTTCTTTGTGAAGATATCAGCAAATTGCTGATCCATAGGCACGTAGTAAAGTTTGATTTCTCCAAACTCTACACTTTCATGAATATAGTGGTTGGTCATGCAAACATGTTTTGTATGACCTTCCTGAGCAGGATTCAAAGCAGAGTCACAATGACCAGATTATACCTTTGCCAGCTCCAATTCACACAGTCCAGCTGTTCCAATTTAAGTGAGCCATTCTCATCTCAAAGTCTTGCATGTGCTTGACTTGCTCAGCATTGATTTGCACCATCCATTGTTGATGTTCCCATTCAGCAGCCTTGTCATGGTAGTGCATATCGGGAATACCCGATTACGCAGGGGCAAGAAGGGTAATGGTATCAGTGGGAAATGCTCACTGATAGGTTCTTGGTTGGTAACAAAGATAGTGTCTCTAGTGTGGAACACTTGGAGACGTCTCAGGGAATGAGGATAGTGGATGACTAGCCTCAGAGGTACTGAGTGAGAGGAGGGAGCGAAGGACGAAAGTAAGAATCGTTATTGAGACAGGCTTAAGGCCATGTCTTTTATAGTGTTCAGTGATGAAACACTGAAGTACATGAGACATGTTTCAGATATGAAACGTGTGAGAGATAAAGGGATAAAACACGTATCAGGGATGAAACATGTAACAGAATGTGAAACGTATAGTGAAACGTGTATCACATCTCATGACACAATGATGTCATGGTCTA
>JBBPNN010000519.1:0-21555 GCA_038090935.1 Hortiboletus campestris | reverse complement strand
TAACCAAATAACACTTGATTTCAATGTAATGAGCAAAGGGTGCAAAACTGTTGCAATGGTATTGATGTTTTGAAATGGATGTATCTTTGCAGTATGTAAGCGAAATCACATGACCCTGGGGACAAAGGTGTAGCTAAGGGTTTGTACTTTATTTGTTCCCACCAAAGCAAAGTAAAATTCCCACAAGTGATTGCGGGGCGCTTCGCGCCCCTGTTTGGGGTTAGACATTGCAACGGTTTTGCACCTCACTGTATTCACGTCCCCAAGCTCAGCACTCAAGACTGACATTGAGCACAAACCTGTACAACAAACAAAGAGGTATCAAAAGCGCAATGAACGTCATACCCGTTCCCATGTTGCGTCCTTACTTGGAATGAAATCTACCAGTTCCCGCGCAATTGCGTACATCGCAGTCCAGGTATCTTGAATCATGGTAGTACGACGACTTATTTATTCCTATTTTAGCTTCGCTTTGCACTGTCGAACTGTGGCAGTTGGCGGATCATAGATGGGGAGTTCAATTACTATGACTTCTATAACAACATCATTGCTTTCTTCGAGCACACTGAAACTCCTGAAGAGAAGAACTTCATACAGGACCTGCTCTTCTGGTGGAACCGGTGGCATATCATGTTCCCAGGCTTTTGATATTAGGAACTTACATTTAATTCTCATTACAGTAAGGTCTTCGGACGAGTGAACATGTCAGCGTATCGACCACGTAACATAAAGAAGTTGTCTGTGGCGTTATTGCTATCAAAGGCCCAGGATCGTGGAAGTGCTGGAGGTGCTGGAAGCACATCGCCCTCATCATCTACTACACACCAGGCGATCTCGAGTTCTGTAGGATAACAGGGCTGAAGTCAGACCCTAAGTACAACAATGCTCGACAGTGGTAGTTTACTGTACAACAAACACATCTGAGTCTGGACTAGTACCATAGTAATCACATGCCGGTGTCTTGGACCATGTACCGCTGTTCGATTTACAATCACAAGGCATAGTACCGCCCGTGATTTCTATGACATCGCGCAATGTGACGTATAGCCCACTTGCAGAACAAATGTGTACAAGAAGAAAATCTCAGTACATGGAAAATCATCCCATTATATTCGACTCATTCACTGATTTGGAGAACCGTAAGTAATGGATTTGCTTCCACAACACGACTATTAGTACGGGCGATGCCAATAACCTCGACGAGCACAAACATTCTGAATGATTGGTAAAAGTAAACACGTGTGTGACGCAAGCCTTCCTTCCTTTCGTGTATTATGGACATAAAAACTGCACGCATTGGCTGTAGCCGACATAGCGTGGTCTCCAATCAACATTTGCCTTGTATAGCCACAACGCCAGTGGGCTTAATCCAGATAATGTTTATACATTGCTGTCGAATAGAGATGCATGCGTCAAGACCGCCTCTATCCCCAAAATGATTCTAGGGGTGCTCAATGGGGTTCTATCCAATTTTCTGAATTGCCAGCTTAAATCTGCCATTCTCACCATTGTTGTGCAGATGTATCTAAGGGTTCCATGCTCTAGCAAACGTGCTTTCCAGGCGGGACAATACATCCTAGAATTGGTCGCGGAGCATTGTCACTTGGTCAACAAGCAGCAATGGGCGCGAGATGGAGCCTACATGGCATTTTGCTAGATTTGGTATGAGCCGCAAAGCGTCCCTACGATATAAACAGTCTGATATAGTTCATCCCCAAATTCTGCTTTTGGTAGCCATGACAGACCATTATATACCCTGCTCGTAAAGAAATTATCCCTGTGATGGCCAGCGTTCGTGATACCATCCCCCACGTCCGAGTTGGGTCCACGTTCGTTGGACCTGTGGTCATTTCGAGTCAAATTCGCGCACATTGTGATTGATGCATCATGATTTCATGGATGCAACCGCGCGGCTTCCAACTTGAATCAGGCATGTTTTGCGTTCTGCTCCATGCACTGCTACGCGGCTGTGCATTCGATTTGCCTTGTCCCTCGCTGTATACTTCAACAACCCAGTTTGCCGCTCTGAATAACGATGGGCTGCCCCTTGAGCATCAGGAATCAACGACCACAATCGGAATCGGAGACAAACAGTGCCCTGACCGTGGGTTTTTATACCTTGCTTCTGGTTTATCAACCGACCTACCTTGCAGGATGGCGTACAGATCCCCGGCGTTCCTGACCCCCACCCCGAACGTGCAGCGAAAGTGCAAGGGAAAAAGGAAGCCTCTGGACCCGGGGACCAGCAACAGGATGTCCCCAGTCTCCCAGGCGGTGCAACGCACACCGACTCCGAGATTGAAGGAATGGTCATCACGAGTGCAAAGTCCAATTTACTACACAGCTTGCAAAGATTACTAATGACAAGGTAGGCATCCGAGCGACAGATGTCGCTCTTGGCCTTAGACGAGTCCCTGCCGGCTTTTACGCCGTGGTGCACCACAGTGGCCTTGAATGGAGAACCGAAAATAAACGTTCATCAGTGAGTCACGATGTCGTCCAATGGAATGGGCCGATTCCAACGTGAGATGTCCTGCTTTTCCAACTGGGGTTAGTCTTGACAGACTTCGCAGACCGTCGGATCCGTCGGCCACCGTTTGTCTTGAGGTCTATGGATCGTTCGAATTGCAGCCCACGTTGGGTGCTGGGGAGCAGCTGCGAGAGTTGACAATTACCGTGGAGAAACTATTGGACCGCAGTGCAAAAGACGTTCGTGAGTAGGATGGGTTTTTTTGTACGGGTCTGGATACTCACGCAATAGTAGCATTTACCCTCCTCCCAATGGATGGGGACGTGGTGTCCCCGTGCTCATCCATTTTGGTAACTGTCAAACATTGGAGGAGCGAGAGCCATGGTTCATCAGCGTCGAAGGTCCTTGTCCCCCATTGCGTGAGTAGGCGGCTTGTGTCAACACGATGCTCGTTAATCAGTCTATGTCATAGTCGACCATAGAATCTCTAGACGAGCTAGAAGACGCAACAAACCAGGGCCACAGGGCTCTCTCACGTTACCGAAAGTACGGAGAGAAGCGGGACCTGGAGTGTTCTATTGAACAGTTTGAGTCGGCTCTCAGTGTCTGTCCGGTGGACCATCCTTGTATTGCAGCTGCTCAGTCGAACCTGGCGATGGCGAAATTCATCCACTGTCAGTTAGAGGGCACGAATGCCTCCCCCAATGCTCCTCTTGGGTTGTATCGCAATGCACTTGCTATCCGTCCTATCGGTCACTTGGATCGGCCTTCCACATTGCTTCAGCTGGCCGCGGTGCATTTCGCGCGGTTCGGGAAGGAGGGGGATGAAGTCGAGAGAGCGAGGACTGAGGCGTTGCTGCATGAGGCGATGGAACTCAGCACTACGGACAGTCATGAAAACAGAGCTGCAACTTTCGTGCTGCAACTGCACGCTGGACGTAGAGCGGACCCTGTTCAGGCGGATGGCCAATCGTCGGCGGAGCAGGATTCGGCTGCACGCTCAGCGGACAGGGATCCACCGATTTCGGGTGACCAGTTCTTGGACCGCTTCGAACGACTCGGTGATCTAACCGACCTGCAACAGGCAATCACTCTTTTGAAGGAATTGGTCAGGTCTACTTCTATTGGGGATCGCCGATACACCGCAGCACTGGGGAATCTGGGTATGGCTTTACGGTATCGGTTCGATCACGTTGGGGAGCTCAGTGACCTCGAGGATGCAATTTCGAGACAAAGGGATGTTGTTGATCTCACTCCGTATGGTCACCCTGACAAGCCCGGCCGTCTTGGCAACCTCGGCAACTCCTTCCTCGTTCGTTTCCAGCGCGTCGGGGAGCTCAGTGACCTCGAGGACGCAATTTCGAGACAAAGGGATGCTGTTGAGCTTACTCCCCATGGTCTCCCTCAGAAGTCCAGCCTGCTTAACAACCTCGGCAGCTCCTTGGTCGTTCGTTTCGAGCGCGTCGGGGAGCTCAGTGACCTCGAGGACGCAATTTTGGCACTCAGGGATGCTGTTGAGCTTACTTCGCATGGTCACCCTGACAAGCCCGGCCGTCTTGGCAACCTTGGCAACTCCTTCCTCATTCGTTTCCAGCGCATCGGGGAGCTCAGTGACCTCGAGGACGCAATTTCGAGACAAAGGGATGTTGTTGAGCTCGCTCCATATGGTCACCCGAACAAACCCGGCCATCTTACCAACCTGGGCAACTCCCTCCTCGCTCGTTTCCGGCGCATCGGGGAGCTCAGTGACCTCGAGGATGCAATTTCCAGACAAAGTGATGCTGTTGAGCTCACTCCCCACGATCACCCTCACAAGCCTGGCCGCCTTTCCAACCTCGGCAGCTCCTTCCGAGCTCGTTTTGAGCACGTCGGGGAACTCAATGACCTCGAGGACGCAATTTTGGCACTCAGGGATGCTGTTGAGCTCACTCCGCATGGCCACCCTGACAAGCCGGGCCGTCTTGGCAACCTCGGCAACCCCTTCCGAGCTCGTTTCGAGCGCATCGGGGAGCTCAGTGACTTGGAGGACGCAATTTCGAGACAGAAGGATGCCGTTGAGCTCACTCCCAATGGTCACCCTCACAAGCCTGGCCATCTTAACAACCTCGGCAACTCCTTCCTCGCACGTTTCGAGCGACTCGG
Organism: Hortiboletus campestris; assembly: GCA_038090935.1. NCBI lineage: Eukaryota > Fungi > Basidiomycota > Agaricomycetes > Boletales > Boletaceae > Hortiboletus > Hortiboletus campestris. The sequence goes on along the minus strand of JBBPNN010000519.1, from coordinate 16,943 downwards.
GGAGCTCAATGACCTCGAGGACGCAATTTCCCAACAGAGGGATGCTCTTGCGCTCACTCCGCATGGTCACCCTGACAAACCCCGCCGTCTTGGCGACCTTGGAAACTCCTTCCTCATTCGTTTCCGGCGCGTCGGGGAGCTCAGTGACCTCGAGGACGCAATTTCGACACAAAGGGATGCCGTTGAGCTCACTCCGCACGGTCACCCTCGCAAACCCACCCTGCTTAACAACCTCGGCAACTCCTTCCAAGCTCGTTTCCTGCGTCTCGGGGAGCTCAGTGACCTCGAGGACGCAATTTCGAGACAAAGGGATGCTGTTGTGCTCGCTCCCAATGGTTACCCTGATAACCCTGGCCATCTTAACAACCTCGGCAACTCTTTCTTCGCTCGTTTTGAGCGCGTCGGGGAGCTCAGTGACCTCGAGGACTCAATTTCGAGACAAAGGGATGCTCTTGAGCTCACTCCGCATGGTCACCCTGACAAGCCCGGCTATCTTAACAGCCTTGGCAACTCCTTCCGAGCTCGTTTCGAGCGCGTCGGGGAGCTTAGTGACCTTGATGATGCAATTTTGGCACTCAGGGATGCTGTTGAGCTCACTCCGCATGATCACCCTCACAAGCCTTCCCGCCTTAACAACCTCGGGAACTCATTCCGAGTTCGCTTTGAGCGCCTTGGGGAGCTTAGTGACCTTGAGGACGCCATTTTGGCACTCAGGGATGCTGTTGAGCTTACTCCGCATGATCACCCTGACAAGCCCCTCCGTCTTAGCAGCCTCGGCAACTCCTTCCGAGCTCGTTTCGATCGCCTCGGGGTGCCAAGTGACGTCGAGCAAGCAATTTTCTTATATTCCTATGCTGCGTCCGCCCCCTTCGGCCCCATTAGCGTTCGATTTAGTGCATCATACAAATGGATATCTTGTGCACGGCATATACACCATCACTCTCTCCTTGATGCATGTTCTGTTGCCATTGCCCTCCTTCCTCAACTAGCATGGATTGGCCTCTCTCTCGCACGCCGTTACGGTGAACTCACCCGTGGTTCCGATGTGGTTCGGGAGGCAGCAGCAGCAGCTTTGCAGTTGGGATTCACAGAGACTGCTGTGGAGTGGCTCGAGCAAGGACGCTCGATTGTTTGGGGAGAGCTGTCTCAGCTCCGCAACTCTTACGAAGAGTTGTCGTCTGCTCATCCAGATCACGCTCGCAGACTTCGGGAACTGTCTGCTGCATTAGAGCATGCCAGTACCGCTCGCGAAAAATCTTTGTTTGCACTTTTGGAACCGGCTCAAAGTTCAGTGCATCATGTGATACGGTCCTTGAATGTGGAAGCTGATAGCCACCGTACGCTCGCGATCGAGCGAGATAAACTCCTCCACGAGATCCGAGGCTTTCCTGGTTTCGAGCGATTTCTCCTCCACAAAGAATTTTCTCGGGTCCGAGCTTCGGCGCACTCTGGACCGGTGGTCATACTCAACGCTGCAGAAACCCGCTGCGATGCGTTGATTGTTCTTGCTGACGTCGATCATGTAATTCACGTCGCGCTTCCCAATTTCACTTTTAAGCGATCCACGGTTCTTCAGAACATTCTGGAGAAACTGCTTGGTTATGCTCGTGACATACGCCCCCACGAGAGGGAGGGGAATAGCGCAACACGGGCCGGCATCAGCTGGGAATCTTTTTTATCCAACTTGTGGAAGGGTGTCGTCAGACCAGTCCTGGATGCCTTGGCTTTCAAAGTACGTCTTGTCATGTCACTTGAGTTCACAGCTGATCCATCCATCTATCTCCGAACAGACACCTGGGGATCCATCACGGATTTTCTGGTGTCCGACTGGCCCTTTCTCGTTTCTTCCTATTCATGGAGCTGGTTTGTATGACACCCAGCATGTGCAACCTGGGCACAAATTATCTGACTTTGTTGTGTCGTCATATGTCCCTACTCTCAGCATTCTTACGCTGTCACCCCATTCCGGCACCCCACCTAGCAGCGATCTCCGCCTCCTTACCGTCCGTCAGCCGCTCTCAGATGGACTATCCCACCTTCCAGGTGTGGCCACCGAGTTGGCACACATCAGGGATGTAATTAGGGACTCGCCTTCAGCACACATCACCCTCCTGGAATCCTCTGACGGTACGGTTGAGGAAGTACTTGCACTGATGAAGGAGGCGGACTGGGTCCATTTTGCATGCCACGGAATCCAAGATGCCACGAATCCGACTAGTAGTGGATTTTGTCTCGCCGATCGACGCCGTTTGAAACTTGGCGACATCATCGCCGTGTCACGTCCCCACAGTGGGCTTGCCTTTCTCTCGGCATGTCAGACGGCGATGGGTGACGAGCGTCTCTCTGACGAGGCTATCCATATCACAGCGGGAATGTTGTTTGCGGGGTACGGGGCAGTCATTGGGACGATGTGGTCGATCAGTGATGAACTTGCGCCCGATGTGGCAAGGGACGTATATGGGCAACTGTTTCGGAACGACACAAGGCCAGATTATCGGGAGGCTGCACGAGCGCTGCACGAGGCTATTGGGCGGGTTCGACATAGTAACGCGTCGTTCGTCGAGTGGCTTCCATTCATCCATGTGGGTCTTTGAACTTTTCAAGTATGTCTTCTACTTGTCATCGTATTGTATGCCTGGTACACGGATAAATTTGCTGGGTGACGTCTTCCTACTGACATGCATTATAATCTCTGCGATTGTAAGTGACACTTGCTCGATCGCCACATCTCCCCTTTGACAGAATCAACTAAAATTCAGTCAGCCAAGTCCACTCGCGATTCACAGTGAATTTTCATGCAAATATTGTTATTTACGATGCAAGAATCAGTACAATGCCCTTCTTACGGTGCTTATGGGTTGCAGCCCAGTTACAGTGCCAAATTTCTACAGCATAGCATGTAGTTCAGAATCACCGTTGACTACTCTCCTCGACTATTTGAAAGTGACCACCCACCCACGTTCCAACCATGTCCAACCCTGCGGCAGGACCGTACTTGGCTACACGACACCGAACCATCCTGAGTCGACCTGGGGATGCTTTTCGGGTGGAGAGAGCGTCATAAAGAGATTGTGCATCGGCAATGGGTAGAAGAGTCGTTCGGTCTTCCGGCAGTGACAAAAGTAGGATACTATGCAACTCCAACTCCTCTAATACAGGTGCAAGTAAGCGGTCTGGTCCTCGGTCGGTGTATCCACCCTTGTTCTCTGTGTGACCGTGAGGGGTGAGGCCAGTGGTGGAGAGTGCGGAAGCTAGGTCTGGCATGTTGCCGCAACTCAGTCTGAGGTACCGTAGCTCTTGAAAGTGTCCCAACATCTTGTTCCAAAAGGTCGACGAGAATGGGGGATTGAGGACGTGAACAGTCTGAACATCCGTCCACGGTATGGAGCAACAAATGCCACTTAGGACGTAATCCCTATCGCACTTCGTCATCGATTTGCCATAATAAGCGATTATCTGGAGGGGGACGTTGCTGCGCGATTCCCATTCCGTTTGTGACATGTCAAGGTAAGAATGGCAATCACGATCCGATGCATTGCATGTGAGTCCCACCATTCCCTGCATGAGATCGATGACCAATGAGCGAATTGTCAAGCTGGATGGTGCCCAATCGTCGGGGACGTTGAACCTTTGTGTAAAGAATGAAGAGAGCAGGGTATAACCATCAAGGGAAAAACCGTGTTCAGAATGACATTGTAGCCTGACTTGTGTTTTCAACGGAATGTTGACACAAGACAGCAATGCAATGACCGTCGAAAGTGGAGCGATGATCAGAAGGTGAGAAAGACGGGGTAAATTGATTTTCTGGAAGGTAAGGAACGTCGTGCTAGAGATAAAACCAGCGGCACTAGCAAGTGCATCATCGAGATATAGATGTGTGAGATCTTGCATACAGCTGAGCGTGGCTAGGAACTCCGCCGTGTTTTGCTGAACCGAGATAGGAACGCAGCGCAGACTGAGGGATGTCAAACCACTCAGCTTGAGCGAATACCATCGCACCGGGCAGCTCGTGAGCTCGAGCGTACGGAGGGCTGGAGCGTCTCCATCAAAGAGTACCTTGGGCCACTGCCACATCCAAGCAATGTCAGACCCAGATATATTCGGGGTTTGAAGGTGAGAAGCGGGAGTGGAAAGTTTGGAAAAGAAACCGGGGTCACTGCACGTCACCGGAAGGTGAAGGCGGAACTCTTGGATGCGCTCTACATGATTCATTATTTTCTCCAGAAAGCGCAACTCCGCATGTGTTGGGACCGGGAATTTCCAAATCATGTGTAGCTTCAAGGACGCCTGCTTCGATCTGGCCAATAGCTCATCCGTCCAGCAAGGTGACGTTATGAATAAGTAGGTCCAAAGAGTTGGACAATTCAGAGCGACATTGCGCCAATGGCGGCTGACGTACGAAACGTTGACCCAACTAGGCGGACTTGGTGCAGAACTACCGCAAGCGCGATGATGGTCGCTAACGCAATGGATAAATACGATTTCAAGAATTTCGGTTGGGAGGAGGTTGATCAATCCAGACTTTTGCGTAACGGTCTCTTCATCGGTGGGCGATATATGCGCGGTCGCGGTATCGCACGTTGGCAGAGATGAAGCCAAATGTGGGTTGTCCACATTCGTCATTTGGCGGGATTTACGGGCAGGAACAAGAGTGTAACACTTGAGTGGGATCAGCATCAGCATCATAATCATTACTCGACGACGTACGGAGTTGACAGGCTGCAGTGTTAGTGGCATGGACGCGGATGATGATTGTCGCCTCGTTCGGAGTATCAACCTTTATTATTTCCCGAAATTATCTCGTGAAATTATTATTTTATTGCTGGCACGACCCCCGCCAGCAGCGCCCCCCAGGACTTGTAGTCCTCCATATTGTACCCGGTGTCCTCGACGCGCTCGATACCTTCAAGACAGTCCTCACTCGCCCCGCACTCTTCCATAAACCCATCGCCGTGGACGACGGCACGGATTTCGCACTCGTATATGACTGGGTGGACGTCCGAGACGAGGGGGACGATTCAGAAGGTGCGTCTGTCTTGCGCGCAACTCGCTTTCGTGTGTCGATGGCGAGCTAGTGTTTCTATTGGTAGATACATCAACGCGGCTGTGTCCGTGTACAGTGCGTGCGGTGCGACTCAAACGCGCACAACCAGGCGATGGTGTGGTATGCGCGGGGACGTCTAGATCGGCGTTTGTCCGTGGTAGGGAGTGGTGCGCTCATAGCAGGGTCTGTGCTGGTAGACGTGCTCAGAGACGACAGACATGCATGGGCTACAACCACAGGCGTGTCTCACCGGCTTCTCAACCAAGCGCCGCATAGCCGACTTTGACGCCACCGTCCCCTTCCTCGAGCTCGCCCTCTTTGAGATGACCGGCAATGCGCCCTTGGTATTCAACGTCTTGAACGTCCACCCAGAGGGGTGGTGTTCGAGGGGGAGGTGGTTTCCAAACGTCATCTCTGGCAGTAGAAAGCTGAGTGCAGATTGGAGTGCGTCGCACTCGGACGCGTTGGGGACGGGGTTGGTGGGGGCGGTGATGAGCCAGCCTGGACCGGAGATGTCGATCGTGCGCGCGTTCAATCTGAGAGCGTGTTCTGCCGGAGAGCGACGGCTGCGGACATGATCGGGTCTAGGAAATATGTCAGCGTTCTCTTTCGTGGCGTCAAGACCGACCCCATTTGGAGTTTCGAATGTTATCCGCTATTTTTATTGTTTCGCTGCATGTACGATGCCTTGCCTCAAGTGGGTTGCAGTCTAGTGATAGCACCAAATTAATACAGCATAACGTGTAGTTCAACACTCTTCGACTACATGGAAGTGACCACCCTCCCAACTCCCAATCATACCCAACTCTGGGGCGGAATCGTACCTCCCTACATGACCCCGAATCATCCTGAGTTGACCTCGGGACCCTTTGCGGGTGGAGAGAGCATCATAAAGAGATCGTACATCGGCAGCAGACGAAAATATGATATCACATAGCTCCAACTCCTCCAATACAGGTGCAAGTACGCGATATGGTCCTTGATCAGCGTGTCCACCCTTTTTCTCCGCGTGACCGGGGTGAGGGATGACAGAGAGTACAGCAGTTAGGTCTGGCATGTAGCCGCAACTCAGTTTGAGGTACCGTAGCTCTTGAAAGTGTCCCAATGTCTTGCTCCAAAAGGTCGACGACAATGGGGGATTGACGACACGAACAGTCTGAACGTTTGTCCAAGGTATGGAGCAACAAATGTCACTTATGATATGATTCTCATCACTCGCCATTACTTCATCATAAACGACGACCTGGAGAGGAATGTTGCAGCGCCATTCCCATATGGAAGGGGTAAAATCGCAATCACGATCCAATTCACTGAATGCGAGTCCCATCATTCCCAGCGCGAGATTGATGACCAACGAGCGAATTGTCAGGCTGGATGGTGCCCGATTCTCAAATATGTTGAACCTTTGTGTAAGAGATGAACAGAGTAGAGCATAACCATCAAGGGAGAATCCGTGTTCAGCATGACATTGTAGCCTGACTTGTGTTTTCGACGGAATGTTTACACAGGATAGCAATGCGACGACCGTCGAAAGTGGAGCGATCATCAAAAGGCGAGAAAGATGGGGTAAATTGATTTTCTGAAAGGTAGGGAACGCCACGCTAGAGATAAAACCAGCGGCGCTAGCAAGGGAACGATCGAGATATAGATGTGTGAGATCTTGCATACAGCTGAGCGTGGCTAGGAACTCTGCCGAGTTTTGCTGAAGCTGAACAGGAGCGCAGCGCAGACTGAGGGTTGTCAAACCACTCAGGTTGAGCGAGTACCATCGCACCGGACAGTTAACGAGCACGAGCGTACGGAGGGCCGGAGTGTCTCCATCAAAGGGTACGGATGGCCACTCCCACCCCCCAACAACGTCATCCGCAAAGATTTCCAGGTTTTGCAGGCGAGGAGCGCGTGAGGAAAGTTTGGAAAGAGATTCGTGTTCACTGTCCGCCACAGAAAGGTGAAGGCGGAGCTCTTGGATTCGTTCTACGTGGTTCAGTACTCCCTCCACAAAACGCAACTCCGGATATGCTGTGTCCCAAAGATTCCAAGTCAGGGGTAGCTTCAAGGACGCCTGCTTCGATCTGGCCAATAGCTCGTCCGTCCAGCGTGGTGACGTTGCGAATAAGTAGGTCCAAAGAGTTGGACAATTCAGAGCGACATTGCGCCAATGGCGGCTGACGTACGAAACGTTGACCCAACTAGGCACTCTAGGTGTGGGGCCTGTGGGGTGATGCACGTGCTCGTGATAGTGGTGGATAGCGCAATGAATAAATATGATTTTAAGGATCTCGATTGGAAGTTGGTTGATCAATGCCGACTTTTGTGTAATGGTCTCTTCACCCGTGGGCGATAGAGGCGGGGTCGCCGTGTCGCAAGTCGGCAGAGAGGAAGCCGAATGTAGGTTATTCACGTTCGCCATTTGGCAGGATATACCAAGAACACGGCACTGTTGATAGTGGGATCAGCGTCCAGCATCACGATAATTACTCGACGACGTACGGAATTTAGGGGCTGTGGTGGTAGTGGGTGAAATGGATGACCCCGTTCGGAGTTTCAACTTACATTATTTCCCGAATTTATCTCATGAATTTATTATTTCATTGCTTGTACGATGGAGGAATCGCGACCGTCCACGCCAGCAGCGCCCCCACAGGACTTGTGGTCCTCGATATTGGACTCGGTGTCCTCGACGCGCTCGATACCTTCAAAACAAGTCCTCATTCTCGGCCCGCCGTCCTCCGGCAAATCCATCCTCGCCTCCGCGCTCCTCCAGAAACCCATCGCCGCAGACGACAGCAACGATGCATCGCGCACAGATTTCGCACTCGGATATGACTGGGCGGACGTCCGGGACGAGGGGGACGAAGGTGTGTCTGTCTTGTGCGCAACTCGCTTTCGTGTGTCGATGGCGAGCTGGTGTTTCTGTTCGTAGATACGTTGGCGCGGCTGTCCGTGTACACGGTGCCTTCACATGCGAGCGCTTATACGGCCTTGTTGCCTCATTTCTTACCCCCGAGGACGGCGCTGCCGCATACGCTCGTCATGATTGTGTTGGACTGGACGCGTCCGTGGACGTTTGTCGAGGATTTGCAGACGTGGCTCAAGTGGGTGGAACAGTGGGCAAAAGGGGACGGCTCACGGGAGGTAGAGATTGTGAGAGAAGAGAACCACGAACGACGTGCGTGTTCTTTTTGGCCGTGTTGTTGTCGGGGTGTGGAGTTCTGGAACGTTGCGTAGTACAGGCACATCTACAACACTACACCGAGCCGTCCGCCGACGCATTACCCCCCACGTCTAACTTGACCACGAACACGGTGTTGCCGTTGGGTCCTGGAACGCTCACGCACAATTCATCTGGGATTCCGATCACCGTCGTGTGCACAAAGGCGGATTTGATTGATGAAGGGAGCGATCTCGTTGGTGCTGGTGCATCAGGGATGGGTGCTATGGTTAAAGGTAAGGGGGGTGAATGGGAAGAGCAGACGGATGGCGTTATGCAAGTCCTCCGTACGATATGTCTAAAATGTAAGTCGTCTGTCTTCGTTCGCGTCGTGATACCCCAACTCGAATGATTAGATGGCGCCGCGCTATTTTATACGACACCTCAACCAAGTACCCTCAACGTGCTTCGGCAGTATACGCTACATGTCTTATTCACGCCTCCAGCGCCGTCTCCTGGAGTGACCACTGGAACGGAGGCATCCGCACCGATACGAAACCCGTTTCTATTCCACCACAGACCGAACACGCTCGACCGTGACCGCATCGTCGTCCCTGCTGGTTGGGATAGTTGGGGAAAGATTGGCGTTTTACGGGAAGGATTTGAGGCGCGGGTGTGGGGCGAGGCATGGGACACGGATCTTGCAGGCGCATCAGAGACGGAAGATGCGGGCGGAGTAAAGAGAATGTACCGAACGCTGGTTCCCGATCAAGGCGCAAAGGTGAGCTCCATCCATCAGACTGTCGTTACGTGTTCGTCATTTCCGCCCAAAGCCCCCGCCGCTGCCCCCATTCAATGCGCCGATGGCGGAACAAGCGTTCCTCGCAAAGCATTACGACGAAAACTCGAAGAAACCGGATCGAGATCCACGTGGTGCGTTCCGCAATCCTACAGAGACCGCAACTGCTGGTATCGTTGGGCCCCTTGGGAGCAGCAGCTTCAGCCTGCCAACCGTGGAGAAGGCGCTTGCGGATATGGAAACCGGTTTTGGGAGCGGCAGTGCGTTGAATGCGAGTGTGAACGGAGATGCTGCGCGACGTCTGTCAAGAGGGGGTGCCCGGCCTACGTCTGGGTTGGCTGCGGTGGGTGGTGCAGGGGCGTCGGCGACTGGTCGGACGCCTGCATCACCGACGCTGAGTGCGTCACAGAGCTCGACGGGGGGACAGACGCAACACGAGGTGTTGCAAAATTTTTTCCAGAGCTTGTTGAGTTCCAAGGATCGAGCGGGGGCGAGTGCGGCTGCATCCCGTGCAGCTGCTGTGGCGCCTTCGTTGCCAAAGTCGAATGGCAGTCCTGGCGGGACCGACGACGCGAGCTAATAGTGTACGTACGTGGATCATCAACGCATCATACCCAATAATGTTTCTATGGCAGCCTACATCTATCGATCGACTTGTTTCTTGTCGACGTGTAATACATACAGTTAGGGGCTTTCCTGAAAAAGGAAGGAGTGCTGACAAATAGATGACAACAATGCTGTTGACGACGGTCGATTTTCACACGGGCGCTCTCCCGACTCCAGCCCACTTAGCGTGTCTCCCCGACAACCACAAAATCGACCGCAAGAATACATAAACTATGGGCAAATGGTGCTTCAATTCTCTATCTCCTCACAAACTTGGGCTTGCTAAACTAGCCGTGTATTCTAGGACAACAGAATACTATGATGATGTTCTTGGCGCAAAAATGAGGAGCTTGGTGTATGTCGCCTTATCTTTTCCGTAGCCACCCGTGACTGAGGTTGTTGTTCCTAGCTCCGGCGCCATCAAGCGCACTAGGCTCGAGAAGGCAGAGCCCGCAATTACCTACGAAGCGTTCGTAGAAGATCTCGACCGGGGCGATTCGTTCACAACATCGCTCATCGAAGTCCTTGTCAAGGTACGTGTCACACCGGAACCCCGTTCATATTCTGGACCGACGACGCGTCACAGGAGGTCGCAGAACGCCGTTATCGCCTCCACGCGGCCGATCGTGGTCTCATTGGGGACCGCACCGCGCGGTCCCTGCGCAAGCTATCCAGTCCCGCATCTATCTACCGTGAGCGTGCCCCCGGTCGCGGACCTGGTACCCGGCGAGGCGTGGACCTTGCCGAATATCTCTCACAGCCTCCAGACGAACTGGACGTGGATGAAGATGACGACGAGTATGGCAGCTTCGTACCTGTCATGGAAGGCAGTCGTTTCAACACAGATCTGTACGATGCATATCGGTCTCAACACAGTTGGTCGAATTCCTCGACACCTTACTTTCTGAGTTTTCCTCACACCTCACCCCCGATGTCATCAGCCCCTCCTCCCGATGCGGCGAGCGATAGAGCACTACCGCCACTTGTAGATGCCTCGCTGCCGCAGAGAACGAGTGCGTGGCCGCTATCATCGTCAAGCGGGTTTTTGCACTCGACGTTATCGAGGCAGCCTTCCATTCGTCGTCCCGGGCGCAACAGAATGTCAGACTTTAGCGAATTCACAGCCGCACGCCGTAATTCCACTCGCCAACTTGCCCACGACGAAGACCATAACGCTCGATCAGAACCTCCGTCTGCAAACACCGCCGAGCCGCCCGCCACGTCTTCCCTCGGTCCGCGGTCGTCATCTGCCCAAGCGAGGCGGTTCTTCCCTTTTGGGAGGACACGTCGATTCGAAATTATACCGACACCACGACCGGCGGCGAGTATGTCGGACGACTGGTATTTCCCGCCTCATTCGGGGTGGGCGCCGAATCCGTCTGAGCGGCTGGGTGGGGGAGAAGAGCCGATCGAAGAGCGTTCGCAGGCGCCACGCCTGAGACGGGGTGGACTGCGCGCCCCGGAATCGTTGCTCTCGCGGCATTCGTCGCCACCGGTTGGGGTTCCGACGATCGCGTATCCAACGCCGGAGGAGTTGCATCGCGCGACGACGGCTGCGGTCGCTGCTTCGACGGCTGCTGCTGCTGAAATCACGAATGAGAGCAGTTTGGCGGGGGAGGGTGTGAGACCGGTGGAGGAACGTGGACAATGAAATTTTAACTAGGTAAATGGAAAGTATTATTAGATTCGATTTCAGTCTACTATGTTGTTGGTTTGTTTCGAGACACTTGTATCCTTCGTACAGCCCCTAAGAGACACCAAGTTGGAGTTGACGTTGCAACCCCGCTTACGTAACCCTCCATATTGTTGTCCATGATCAAGAGGCGAAGCCGCCCACAACCTCGCGTCCGAGAAGCAGAAGAACCACTCTCGACCCATGTTTCTGACGACGGTGACGAGGACGGGGACAAGTCTCTTCCGTGCGTTCTGAGAGATACACACTTGATACGCATGCTCATGTTCACGTTTGTCACAGGCTCTCGGAGTTGCTCGAGCTGAGGCACTTGCGCAAGGCGAGGCAGGGTATCGACATTCACAAGTTGTCGAGTGGAGATGCCAAGAGGAAACGACGCCGACATGCGGAGGAGGCACCCGAGGACAAGGGTGGCTTGAGAGCGGGCGCTGGTGCGGGGTCAGGTTCCGGTTCAGGTATGGGGTCCGCCGCCGTCGTAAAGGCCGAAGACGAGTGAGCATCGTCCTGCGCTTTACTCTTGCGTCGATCTTGAACGCTGACGCCATGTAGCGAGCAAGAGGACGCAGCTGCCAAGGCTCGACGGGCCGTTCGGACCAACAACTTTACTCAACAGACCAACGCGCTCGACGTGGATAAACACATGTGCTTTTGACTTTATTTTTTTGGGGGGGAGGGTATCGGACTGACCACCGCTTGTGCGGACAGGATGGCGTACATTGAAGAAAACCTAAAGATACGACGTCTGCAACTGGACGCATCGGAAAACTCGACTCGCGATGGCAACGATGAATTCACGCTTTCGGAGCGCTGGAAATCGGAGAGGAAGTCGGCGGACGAGGGGAGTGTGACGAATAGTTTGGCCATGTTGACGGCGATACCAGAGGTCGACTTGGGCATGGAGTGCGTCATCCCCCCACCCTTTTTTTCGTGTTCTCTTTTCGGCACCCCCCAAATGATCTGCTGAGCGTTCTGACTGATGCTCTCCGATTTCCTCCTAGTTCACGACTCCGGAACATCGAGGAAACGGAAAAAGCGAAACGTCAAGTAGCCGAAGAACGCAAGGAGCGCAAAAAGGTGAACAACGACGAGGAACACCTTGTTGCCACCCGATGTATGCGCCTCTCTTCCTGCTTCGTTTGTGCATAAATGCTTCATCTGTTATCTCGTTGCGCAGTTTACCGTCCGCACATGAAACAAAAGTCGGACGTGGAAATCATGCGTGAAGCCAAGTTGGAAGCGATGGGATTACCTCCGCAGGACGAGCGTAAACCGCGGCATGACAAGCCGCAAATGGCGACGGATGAATTGGTGCGTGGTAGCCCCTACGGGAGTCGTGATATGTTTCTGACGCTTGCACTACTAGGTCATGGAACGATTCAAGAAACGGATGCGAAGATAGTGTCGTGATCCGGTTTCGTTCGCTGTCTTTGAACTTAGCAGGTTATTCGGCTAGGTGACAGCAATGCGTTTTGCGGCACTGGCCAAACGTCACCCGATCTCAGTCGGCGCTTTTGTGTCCTTGAACGGGATACCCGCAAGAGTCGTCGTGTTTACAAATAATTAATACCTTTTCTGTGAGACAGGGCTGCAGGCATCGTCGATGCACGATCCCCTTCTACTTCCGGTCCGACCAATGAATATTCATCTCTGCTCTTGAACCACGGAAATGACCGCTCACACGACTTCCAATAACCGTCTTTTTTTTTCGTTCACGGTAAGACGCATCCTTTTCGACCCGGAACATGTGGAGGCTCCAGGGACGCGAGTAATAATATACTTTCTTTCCGACCTCCTCGTCAATCTTGAACTCTCGTGTGGACGTACGTACGTTTTCTCCCCGTGGTGGTGCGACCTAGATACAGCTGCCTGTGAGATGGCGCAGCATCGAGCCCCGTGTGTTTTTTGGTGCTGGGTGCACCAGAACACAACGTTAGACTGATCCACGTCAAACTTGGGGCCCGGGGGCCCGGCTGCTGTACGACGCGAGCGTGTACCGCGTCGTGCATCATTCCCGGTAGAACCGGAATTGGCCCGAGTGTTTGTGACATTCCTGTGTGTCGTGCGGTTTGTTGACTTGGATGTCACTCCCGAGGATATTGCGAACGTAGGGGTGAAATGAAAAGTGCCGATGGCTCCAGGGCGTGCTTTGGGGCTAGTATGAATGCTATGAACGCCATCAAGTACATGAACTAGATCGTTGCGACTCGGGGAAGGGGGGCGTTTCCAATTTTATTCGCACTGTCGACGGCCGGTCTCCGAACGACTCGACAGCATACGTGCTTTCCGATGTCGCGGCGTATACATAAACCATAAGTTAACCCCAGGTTGCACATCTACCCAAAGAACGATCAAACAGACATCGCCAGCGCTAGCAGTTTCTCAAAGTTGGGTGTACCGAGGCCGGTGACTACATGAAGGAGTCACATCAGTCGATCATCGATCATAGTGAGGTTCTGCTTCCATCGCTCCGAAATCCAGGCACAGCGACGCACGCCAAGATGACATGAAACCAAAAGAGAGAGAGAGAGAGAGAGGACGTACCGGGATCCCAACCAACGTCGAGTTGAAGCCCTCCGTACCACATCCAGGGTTGTTGCCCACCGTGATATCATTCAATCCAGCGTACCCCACCTCGTACAGCCACGGGTTCAAAAAGCCCAGAGCAGGCTTACCAGCACTGATCCGTGCGTCGTTGAGCATGGAAACGAAGGAGGTAAAGGCGGGACCCGCGCAGGACGTGCCACTGAGGTAGCTTGTTCGACCTCGGTGGACGAGACAAAGTTCGAGGATTGCGCAGCGACGTCGGGGAAACCCTATACAGAAGGAGGTGTTAGTGTGAAGTCTTGGCTAGTTCCGCCATTTGGGATGGATGGACAGGTGCTTACACGACCATTGCTACAGCGCCATTTCGTTAGGTCTGGTCGTGCAAGAAGGCGAGGAATACCTACGGGTTGTACAGGCCTTCATATGTTCCGGGGGCGAGTGTCTGCAAGTACTTGGTTACTGTCGTATTCTGGTAATCAGGTCGAGGGAACTGATGATGGAACCGATCAGCGTAACGTAGAAGCAGCTGTGGTGATGAACGCAAGTAATTGCTGAAACCTCCGCCAGAGAATAAGATGGCAGTTTCGGGAATGTGATGGACACCTCCGACGGTTGTCACACTGGGTGAATTCGAACCCGATCAGAGAGTACTACACGCCGGTCAGGGCACACTCACTATGGGCAGGTGGCGGGGAATCCGGGGCGGAACACAGTCCCGGAAGCGTTGTTGGAAAAGCATCGTTGAGTCGCTGGGTTTGTGTCACCATCTCCGACACCACTGTCACCAGACGAGAACAAGAGGGAGACACCAAGAGCACCAAGGACGGCAAAGCCAGAGCAGACACGGCTAGCGTAAGTGTACGGAACTGCCTGTGATCAGAGTATACTAGCCCAAGAAATGAAACAAGGTACCTGTCTGCTCAGCCTCTCCATAACTAGTTGAGATCGTCTAAGAGAAGTATTCTTGAGAGAACACGTAGTCCGACCACTGTAATCAGTGGTGACAGAACTCAGGCAGATTGCAGTAGTGAATAAGGGATGAAACAAACGTTAAGGTAAGGTTCATTAGTGTCTGTTGAAGTGACTGCATCAGGAATGTAAAGGGCCGAGCCGCTAGTCGAGTACAAGGTGGCGGGGGTCGGGAATGTCAGTCCGTAAACAAACTGAGTGTCCAAGTTAGCTTCCATGCCAGCAGCTGCACAAGTCTGGTTGTTCATGCCTCCTGAGTAAATGGTCAGCGAGCCGGTTGTTGTGGGAGTATAAAATATTCTTACCATTTATTGACACAAAGGTATAGTTGGACCCATAAGCCATAGGGTTCTCCAGCAGGAAGAATTGCTGCGGATCCTGGTTGTTGGCGTACTGCTCGAGGTAGGCGGTAACGGCGATTTTGTTACCGTTGGTAGCAGAGGTGTTGTATCCGACAGCATTGTAAAGTTGTCTCAGACGGGTGATAGTGATCTATAAATCAAATCATTAAATAGGTCCAGATACCAAATTGTGCTTGTCGTACCGTGCACTTGCAGCTGGCATCGACTGGATTTCCAGCCGGCCCAGCGTGCCGGTGGAGGGACTTGGCGAGCCGGACGACACCGTGTTCGACTCATGTAGGGTACTCTTGAATGGTCTGAAGCGAGTGAACATTGTTGTTGGTTGGATCAGTTCAACATGTCCGTACACGCTCTCTGGAAGACTGTAGCTTGTTGTTCTGACGATGCTCTCGCCGCTGTCCGAGTGAGTATAGAGGTGATATTTCTGGGTTTCTCCGTTTCAGTGTATTGCTATTATAGGAAAGAGGGATAATCATATCGCCCACCGTGTTCAGCATTTCCTCCGCAAGGGCAACTGGAACGCGAATAGTAATCCAATCTTGCGCTGATGATCGGTAGAGATGTTCTTCCTCGATACCATGTAAGGACAGTCATTCGCTGACTACATCGAGCGTCTCGGGGTGAGGTGCCATTAGTGCCTCGGTCTCCTTTGACAAGTAAGCTCCATATCTCTCGTGCTTGGGATTGCTAACTTCCGCAAGGTGTTTCTCAAGGGTGGGGAAATATGGCTGAGGGAGCGCGATCTTGAGCTCTAGCAAATGGTCCGAAGGTGCAGGGCAAAATCTAAGCCAACCACGAGGAGGACCTTGAATGCTCTCCTTGATCCTGTGGGGGATATCCTTATAGTGACCCGCTTGGACGAGGGCAGTCGCGAACGGAAGGGAAAGGAGTAATAATCGCATCGTTGGCCCGGGATCGATTGAAGGGAAAGGCGAGCCTCAGAGCACCTTGGATGGAGTGGAGGTGAGCGGAGCAGCATCATGCTCGTTATATACCACCCGATTCCCCATGGTGAGTCTTGTGCCTGCCAGCAGCCTGAAACTCCCTCGTAACACATACCTCGCGTAACCCATACTCCCTGATACACATACCTCTGGGCCTCTCCCGAGGGGGTATGTGTTATGAGGAGTTGACTGTGGTAAGGTGATCCGCGCTCTCAGCTTCAGATGCCGAGATTGACGCGACCGATCCTCACATGAAGGACGGAACAATGTCAATGAGAGGGCGAGAGGGTTCATCGTTCTATGGATAGAAGGAGAACTAGGGCTCCCCCCTCACCGTGGTTGTGACACAAATTGGCAATCTGAAATGCGGTCATTATCCTACTCACTTTCTGATGGAGTGGAGTTCGGAATAGATTACCACGTGGCAATGTTTGCACAAGTTGTCACCTATATCAGCGGGACTTTCGGTTAAGAAATTTACTACACAAGCAGAAATGTCGCCATCAGACTCGGTCTCTGTGTTTGCTGAGGGAACGTTCGAGGAGCAGTTACAAGAACTCCTCCAGTACACCACACGGGGCATCCCAGACGAGGGGCGCACCGTGCTCTTGCAGTCACTCCAGGATATCCTAAAGACCGAGAACGTGTCACTCGATCAGGATAGACGACGGACAGCGTTCGAGCTTGTATTGAAAAACACCAAAGGCGTAGGTCAGGGAATTGACCAGGGTATGTATGGTCACGATCGCTCGCGTTTCCTTTTGACACCGCAGCAGAGATCGAGGGATTCTTCAATCTCTTGTATTCGCATCTATTCACTCTGTGGCAAGT
>JBBPNN010000518.1:0-21565 GCA_038090935.1 Hortiboletus campestris | reverse complement strand
CCCCTCCCCGCCGCCCCCCCCGCCCCCCCCCCCCCCGCGCCCCGGGGGGCGGGGGGGGGTCTGTAAAATCGTGTCTGAGATCGAGGGCAGCATGCTTGGAGGGCCCTGAGCGCGGGAACGTAGGATGGTCGCTGGGGTGCACGGGTGAGATGAAGCGTCAGGACGGAGGTTTGAACGGGAAGGAGAAGAGGGGAGAGACAGGGTGCCTTCCAGTTCGTCTTCGATGATGGCAAGCAGCCTCTTGACGGAGCTATGGGGGTTTATTGATCAAGGAGAGGCGCGGAACGCGAGTGCGAGGGGCATACCCGATGCCCTCCATATTGCACCAAACGCAATCAAATGTTGCACTTCCTCTGTCTCACCGAGCAACCACGGCGATAACCAGCAATACCATGTGTGTTTTGATGCAGGGTGGATGGGTGGTGCGGCGACGTTGTCTCGATGTCAAACACAAGCTGCGGTCAGCAACGATAATGGTGCAGGTGTCTATTGCGACGAACAAGAGTCCTCTCGTGCCGGCCCATCATTATCGAGCTCCTCGCCGTCGTCCGCTTGAACAAAATCGCCGTCTTCGTCCTGGCGAGGCTATGCGCCATCTTCGTCAAAGTTGCCGTGCGGGGGCGATCTGACAGCGCTGATGCGTTGGGTGACACACCTCCCGCGTATCATCCGACAGGTTCAGTACACTCTCCAACGGACGTGCTTTCCCCTTGCCCTTGGTGTTCTTTGTGCTCGAGTTTCCCTTAGGCTGACCCCCTGCCGGTGTCGCCGTCGTCGTGGCCTTTTGGGACTTTGCCGGCGCCTTGGATTTCGAGAGCGGCTGCTTGGCCCAAGTCGGCTTGGTCTTGGTCTCCGCATCCGCCTTGGTGCTCAGCTCGACCTCAACTTCATCCGGCCCCTGACCTCTCGATCGCTCGTTGTACTTGTGCCCTGGAGCTTTACCCTCGCACCTACTACTGCTTGCCGCATACTCCGTCTTGGCGGGACAGGCGGCACGGTCGATCGCCCTGAGTTCTGGCTTGGACGCACGGGGCGGCCGTGGACGAGGGTGTAGGAATGTGTTGATACGAGGTCTTGACATGTTTCGTCCGAGGTGGTTGAGTCGTAGGAGGTTAGGCCGTACCTGTACCCGCAGCCCTTGTCTGTACACGGGTGAGTTTGGGAACGGGGGTATTACTTGGGCGAGTGGGTCCTGGACGCCGACGGGGGCGATCTGACGGCGCTGATGCGCGAGGTGGGTTCGAGTGGTGTTAGTGCGGGGATGGCGCGTTTGGCTTTGATCACGCGCTCGACGGCGACGAATGAAAGGATCAGAATCGGAGGCGTACGGAGGTGGTACTCGTGGCGGGCAGTGGAAGCGCGGTGAGCAGTTTGGATACGTAGACGGGGGAAGGTGAGGGCGGGTGGAGGAACTGGTCGGTAATGTCGCGGAGGGCAGTGTCCTGGGACGGGCGGGAGTGGGAGAACAGCATGCGAAGGGCGAGCACGGAGGACGAGCAGTAGACGGGTGCGTAGGTGGGGTGCTCGAAGGCGTTCGTTGACCGGGGTGTTCTCGTCGTTTTCGACAATGCCGAGGCTATCGAGGTCATCAGTGAGTGAGGAGTGAGCACACGCGTGTACGCGCGTGGTAAACCTGTGACGCGTATGGGTAGGGTACGGGTACAGGACTGCACGATGCAGCTTGCTTCAGGGTGATGGGCATGGATGGGGAACCTCGAACATGGCACGGTGGACAGAAAAAACCGAAACGCAAAGCAAACACCTATCTCCACAATTCTGGGTTCATCAACAGACCTGCAAGTCACCATTGTAGGGGAGATGGAACGTGTGGGATCGAAAAATATGATCATAAAATTATTCACAAGGTTGATACAGCTGGATCGGGAAGACAGCAGGTTACTCCCACCTTCGGAAGCCTCTTCAATCTCTGCATCGCAAGAAGAGGCAACTCCTGCACTCTATTCTAACGTAAACAGGCCAGTCGTGGTGGGCCTCAGCTAAAAACAATTGTTCATGAGAAACAGATATGGACCCCGATAGAAAAACCTACCCATTCACAAACAAGCTGCACAATCTCGCGTAACGGCAAGTCAGAGCTCTCCACGACGTCTCTACTCAAACGGCGAGCGGCTGATTCATAGTATGTCAGTGTCCCATTTGCCAACTTCAGGATAAAGAAAATCCATGTCTGCCCATCAGATAGACAGAAACGGACCTCTGGAAGGCTGGAAGGCAATGCTCAGACAAAGAAGTAGAGCCGGCAGTGCTGACACACTTTGCGGACCTCAGCAATGCAATCGCTTGACTGACGGCTTCCGGGATATAGGAGACTAAGCTTCGCTCGAGACTCTGGTGTTTGGCTTCAACGAGGAACAGGCGACCTTGTGAAATATCGAATGCGTCCTCTCTGGATCCACCAGGGGAGAGCAAGCGGTCTGAGAAGGCTGTGAAGCAATTCGCGAAGCAACGATGTTTGATAATCTGACTCACCCTTATAGTCCCTCACATCTTCATACTCAATAACTACATAGTCGACATTGCCACTCAACCACAACTCATATCCAGAAATGGGGTGAGAAATGTGGACCCCGTCTCCTTGAGCAATCCTCATCTCTGGAAGAATGGCAATGCCTCTCTTTTGAGTTGAGGCAATCTCTGCCAACGCGAGCAGTATTGCGTCAAGGATCATGCGTGAACCTGGTTCATACTACGAGGAAGCTGCAAGTATTCATTTAAACGACCGAAAGGTGACTAACGCAAGACGTACATCCATGTTAACGCGTGCATATATCTTCTTGATTCGTGTGTGGAGGTCCGTAATTTCAGTCTCTGCACTCGTTGTTAGCCCCTTCGTTAACTCGGTTACTTTCGCGGGCTCAAAAACGAGGCGTTTCCTCTTGACGCCAGCCTTCTTGAGGTCCTCTGCTGCCACCGTCGAGAAAGTCACTCTCTGGAGCATCATTAAGAAAAGCACATAATGCGGGTAATATGCAACGTACTGGTTTCTTGACACCCTCTAGGATGTTCTCCAGCGCAAGAACATGATCCGAGATGGTGTGCAATTCTTCCTCCGTTTCTTCGATCCCATCCAACTCTTCCTTGAGGGCGTCGAGATGATTCAGCGCCATCCTCATCTTCGAAAGGTCGACATGTGAGTCCTGCAGACTGCGTTTGTGCTTGTGACCACGTTCCGACATGTGTGGGGTGGTGGCGCCGTGGCGGTGGCTCAGAGACAATGCAACGCTGAATCTGCGGTGGGGCCTGGTAAGCAGCAACACGGGCGGCGGAGGCGGGATGGCGGGGGAGGTGAGAGGAGCGGGACGACAGCGACGATGGGGGACGATTGGCGTCAGTGTCCAACGGTGGTGACGAGGGCGGGCGGCGGCAGGTAGGAGATGCAAGAATCCGGGCACGGACTCGGAGCTTCGTACCCTGAGTCATCAATTTCAAACGTCATGTATCTTTGCATTCTCCGTGTGATAGCGTCGACTAACATCCAATTTCAGGCCAGGATCAAACTAGTCTGGTGACCAGCCCGTCTAAAAGAGGCAGCACAAGGCAAGCCGTCGATAGCCTCAGTCTGCCATCCCATCACGAACGAAAGCGACACCTTCAAATTCAAATATTCAACGATGGCCCCCGCTAAGCGAAAACAAGTGGGTGTGCCCTGCTTTCTACTGATACAGGTCACGGTTATCTGACCATTCGTTTCAGCTGATGGCCTAAAGATCCCCTGCTTGACCAGGCTCGTCCACGGGTCAACCCGTTGATGACGCTCAGGTTAACCGTTCCATGTATGCACATGCTTGCTGTGACTTGCACCTCAGGCACTACTTCCCATGCAAATACACATCGAAACGTTGTACTGCCCATTTAACCCAGCATATCCCTTAGTCCTGCATCATCACATCCCCACTCCTGACTCGCCTCCGGGCGCCTGCCATAATCAGTCCAGCGCGAATACACAACGTCATACACACCGTACCCATCTGCGTTACCGGCCCGTCGAAAGACGCCTTAAAATACCCATGTGTCCAAAGCGACTCCCGAACGTGTCCCGTGCGCCCATGCTTGGTGTGCAACTGCATCGGCTTGAAATACGCCACGTCGTCGGGGTCGAAAAACATGTACCACTGTGTACTACCACACCGTGGCGGTCTTTCCATGGACCCGGAAAGGGTGGTCGGAGAGAACGATGCGTTTGGCGATGCTGCGCGTTGTGTCGGGGTTGAGAAAGGTGCCCGTAGCGACGAGTTGGGGCGCTATATGGTACATAAGGTGCACGGGCGGGCATGAGTATAAGTTCACGGCGGTTGGTGAGGTGGGCGCATTAACTCACACTATGCGTCCTCCGACTCCCACAAGAGCGTGCACGGCTGCTTGACGAATGTCACGGGTGCGTAGATGCTTGTGAGATAATTACCACCGATGTTTTGGGAAGGGATAATGTTGTTGTCGTTCGTGAAGCTTGGTAGGGCTGAAGTGGAGTTGCCATGAGGACAGAAGTTGTGACAGGGATAGGCAGGACTCTCTTGTGGATGAGGGCAACGACCTCTGCACCAAATTGACTGGTCTTACTCCACCGTGTTTCGCGAGAAAGATCGTCGATTGTTTTGATCTTGAAAAAGTGCGCGCAATCCACAATCCGGTCAAGCACACTGTCAGGCATGATGACCGCCGGTCCAATGTTGATGAGGTGTGCTTCACCATGAACCTCCCGCATCTTGTGCTCCCGCCAGTCCTTCAGTGCTTCGAATAGTTCATATTCCTCGGGACCCATGGAGAATTTTTCCAGACGAGTACGCGTCGGGAATTTTGAGAGTGGTACAGAGGTGGGGCCGCCGAAGGCAAAAGCTTCTGGAATCGGGGTGGTGTATTGCACAGCAAAGCGGAGGGGGGGGCCGTCGTCCGACTTTGATTTGTCATACGCGCGAGGTGGAACGTAGTCTTCGCTCAACCGTGTCATAAATCCCTAGTCGTATTCGAGAAAGAACTGCGGGTAAGTACAAGTACGAGTAGCGTCGAGACTTATGGTGCATACTTGTCCAATCTTGCCCGAGGTGTCAGAGCTCGTGTTTGTTCTCCATATAATCGTCCACACTGGCTTGCATGGGCGCGCTCGGTCGTCTCTAGACAAAGTTTCTCGTATGTGCTACTGCTTCGTTCGCTGCAATGACTCTGACTAGCTTACTTATCAGCAGTAACTCCTGACCAACAGACCAAGATTCGATCGAAAGATCAGTGATAAAGGACACCTCGATTGCATCTCTAAAAGTATGTCGCACGATGTTGTGGACTTTAATCTCCTCGTCCCGACAGTTTATATAGGAGCATGCGTCTTCTCAATTCGAGGTCAAGACAACTAGAACGAAATATATTACACCACCGTCCTCCTCGCTATGCGATCGTATCGCATCGATGGGGTGATGAATCAGAAGAGGTTCTCTTCACCGACATCGGTGACCAAGAGCGCACTCAGAGCAAGGGTAGGGGCTACCAGAAGATCCAGGGTTCCTGCGCCCAGGCGGTGCAAGACGGCCTCGACTACGTTTGGTTGGATACCTGTTGCATCGATAAGAGCAGCAGCACAGAACTTAGCGAGTCGATCAACTCGATGTACAAGTGGTATCGCGAGTCGGCAGTCTGCTACGCCCACCTGCACGACATCAGCGACCCCCGCGAATTCATTGAAAGCGATTGGTTCTCGCGGGGTTGGACCCTACAAGAGCTGATCGCACCCAAATGCCTCAAGTTCTATACGAAAGACTGGACTTTCATTGGTACTCGGGAGGAGTTGATAGGCCCTATCTCGGAGCGCACGGGGATCAGCCTCGAGATTCTCCAATCTGGAAAAATTCCTCGGGAAGTAACCATATCTCAAAAAATGGTTTGGGCGGCAAAGAGAGAAACGACCAAGGTAGAAGACAAGGCGTACTCGTTGTTAGGTATACTCGAAGTCCATATGAACACCATCTATGGGATAGAGGATGTGGCATTCGAAGAACTGCAACACAAGATCATCGCAAAATACGCCGACCAAACCCTCTTCGCTTGGTACCATACCGTCACTCAGCCCGAGGACGTCGAGATGGACGACGCAGATACAGCTCCTGAACCAGTTCCTGAACCAGCCCCGGATCCAACCCCAGACTCGGTCGAGGATGAACCTGGCAGTGCCCCTTCACTGAACACGACGGGACTTCTCGCATCCTCTCCATCCCAATACTTGAAATCCTACGAAATCTCTGAAGAAGACTTCCGCAAGAACTACGTGGACGGTATCAGAAACCAGTACTATCGATCGCACTTCTTCCTAAGTAACAGTCTGGTCCACATCTCTGCCCCTATCAAGCACGTGGAGGGGAGGATCTGGAAGGCAGTTCTGCGGTGCAGTTTCGACCCTCCCGGTGGTGATCAGATCCAACGCCCTCTTGTTATCTACCTCGAAGAGACCCAGCCGTGGAAATACTATCGGATCCACCGTCCGCGCAATGAGGAGGAGGATGACGAGGGTGACGAGGAGACGAACGAAGAAATGGGTGTTCCAGGGAGCTTGGAGCGGTTGAGTGACGCAGAATCACGCCTGGAGGGATATGTCTTGCAGGACATCGATGTGGTCAGTCGACACGGAGGGAGTTCCCCCGATAGCCAATCAGATGATCCGGATGCTGACCTGGAGCCCACCGAAGCCGAGCGTATCGCTCAACTACCTCGGCACCCTCCTGGTGTCAAGACCACCAACATCATCGTCTGCGGCGAGCCAGGCGTCGCTGCCGGCAGGGTGATCAATCTCATTATTGGCGATACCATCATAAAGCCACTCACAGACTATGACCGCGAGGCTATGGCGGTCACGCCCATCGACGCCACTCTCCAATCCAAGAACATCCGTATATTCTACGTCATCGGCCCTAGAGATCCTTATCTCGACCTCCAAGTCTATCACACCGCCATCCGAAACATGTACGAACTCGTTCAACGCGCCAAAGATGCTGGAGGGATCCACCTCGTGTTGCTGTGCATGGTCGGGAGCAAGGTCACAGCGGCGGTGGAGAACAACTATCACCTGTTCCACGACTACATTTGTGATGAGAAGGTACCCATGATGCTCATCGTCACCGGGCTCGGGAGGACGAAGCGGATGGAAGATTGGTGGGACAAGCACAAGAGCGACCGAGAGCTTCAAGCGATGCGCTTTATCAAACACGCGTGTATCACGGTATTGCGAGGCGAAGACGAAGAGCACGAGAAAAAGTACGACGATTCGATGCAGACGATGCGGCGACTGCTCATCGAGTTTATGGAGGAAGATGGTGGGACGGCACCAAAGGCGTATTGTCCCGAGGACGTCAATCGGTGGTTCGTGTTCGCGGGGAAACGGGCGAATGATCTTCTCCTGCGAGGTCTGAAGAAGTCTCTCAAGCAAGAGGCTATCGTGAACACTCTGAAGGAGGCGAAGAAGCTGAAGGAAGTGAAGAACCAGAAGGAATGGGACAATCTGAGTGAGGCGGAGGCGAGTGATCTTGCGAGACGGTTCTTTGATGAATATGCCATGGAATTATGACCCCGTATATGGTCTCTGTTTGTACTACATGTGTACCCAAGCTGTACGCTAGTTACCGATCGGGGCGGAGGTGTCCAAACGGCGTTTGAGTAGTATTTCCAGGATGCAGTACTCGAACTTCGGTACTGACCGCGTACAGTTGCTCAGCGCTAAGGTCACCCAATCACAGATCATGCAACCTCAAGACAAGCGACCGCCAGGGGCCGTCAAAATAAGTGAAGTTAGGTAGACGATTCGAAGCGACAAGCGCACACAGAGCGTGTAATAGAGAAAGAGCACCACAGGTGAGACAGACAACACATCGCAATAGCACAAAATAATCATAGCACGTTCTCGATCCCCCTCTCGTTTCAACCCAGTTGCGCAAAACTACCATCGCTCACCGGTCCCACGTCGCCTTCAATCGGGGTCCCCGATGGCACTTCGCTCACCGGCGTACCCTGACCGGTCGTACCGAGATTAGCGTTCTTGCCCAACTCGCTTCTCACCCCGTCCAACATCCGTTTGAGGTTCACCCGCTCGTTGACGAGCGCCATGCGTGTGCTCTCCAGACCTTTTCGTTCTTCCTCGAGGAGCTCTTCTAGTTCCTCGAACGCGGTCATCTTCAGTTCCAGCTTAGTCAGCGTCAGCTTGACCAACGACGCGAGCGTGCTTCGGAGCGTCGCGTCCTCTGCATCCGCCAGCGCCGACGCAGCACGTGCGGACGATTTGAGAGCGAGCCCGGCAGCACGCGCCACGTGAGAATGAGGGATTTTCGGTGCAGGCTTGGTCGACTCTGCAGGCTGGTCGACGACCATGTCGGTTGTCTTGGACGACGGTTGACCGTTTGGTGGCGCAGCCAGTGTTTCTGGGATGTCTTGTTGCATCGCGGTCTCTCCCTCGGCTTTCTTGTCGTCTGTACCCTCCTTAGTGTCCCCCTGTTTCTCCTTTTCGTTTTCTTTTGGTGCACCGCCCTCGGCGAGAACGTGCATCGCAGTCTTGGCTGCTTCCGCGGCAACGGCGGGGTTCACCACGCCAGCAAGGAACGCCACCACGCTCATCACTGGATTATCCGACTGCTCGAATGAGATTCTCCCATATCTGAGCGCCCCTTGATCCCCCTCCGCTGCAATGTACGAGTCCTCGATCGGTAGCGAGAGGAATTTGCGTATACATTGTTGTGCCGTGCGCGTCCCGACGTGATCCTCGATAGCGGTCCAATCGTCGTCATACATCTCTATCCCCTCCAGAAGTAACAACACCTCCTGATCCGTCCATTCGTCGTCTGCACCATGACCGACGCCAGGCGGAGCCACGGTCAACTTTACAAAGTCGCCGCTGAACATGGTCGAGGGGAACCGCCCATCGAGATAACAAGGCGCACAGAGCTCAAATTCTTTGACTTTTAGACTGTGATACCGTAGCGCGGTGCAGTCCGTCCCGCAGGTATCACATTGGTATGACATGTTTCCTTTGGCGTTCGAGGAGATGCCGTTGGCGAGCGTTTTGGCTTCGGCAGGTTTCAGCTCTCGAGAGGCTTTCGAGGTGGTTTGGTAAATGGAATTGCGGAGTTCGAGGGAAGCGGAAGCAGCGTTGGGAGCACCGAGCGTTGCGGACACCATTTGATTTTTAGGTACACCATTGGTAGCGGGGTGGGTGCTAGAAGGGCGTGTGCCCGGATGGAGGGACTGAAGACCGCGAGGTGTGTCGAGGATGACGCGAAAGTGTCCTGTGAATGGCGGCACGAGTGCTGCTGGTCTTTGTTCTGGGTCGATCTTACAAAGTCGATTGGTTGGCACAAACGAAACGCAAATGCAGGACTGCAAAAAAAAGTCGCACCTGGTAGTTGATGAGTCCCCACTGCTCGAGGAACGCATGGACGCGCATGACGGCACAGACGTCGCCAGCCAAGTTTCGTCTACACGCCGTCACGGTCAAGTACTCTGTCGGCCGAAGACGATACGTGTTGATCATAAAATCACGGTACTCCTTATAAATCGAAGGCGTCTTGGACCGGTTTCTCGAATTGAAGAACTCTGGGAGCGCACGACGCTCCACGGGGTGGACGGTCGACATGTCGAACCAGGCCGAATAAGAAGGGATGATGACGTCGTGCGTCTGTGCTGCGAGGTATTTCCGGGCTTGTTCCTCGAGTTTCAACCGCGTCGCTTCGAGTTGGGCGGGGTCTTCGTCGTCGCCTTCGTCCCCCGACTCGACGTCTTCATCTGCGACCTCGCCCATCGACACGTCGCCCGCATCCTCTTCCCCTTCGCCCTCTTTCAGCACCCGCAACTCTCCTGTGGCAGCTTCTCCACCCGTCCCTCCTCCACCGCCGTCTGGGTCGTTTGGTATGTTGCCAATCTCGCCGCCTTGGATGGGGTCGAGTTCTGCGCGCTTTCCAAGTGCATTTTCGGGGTCAACGGGGGAAGCGCCTTGTGATTGTTGGCCAAATGGAACTGTAAGCTTTATACGTTTCGTTTCAGAGGAGGAAGAAGGTGATCCAGCACGTTTTGGCGAGTCCATGTCACGAAGCCAATCAGCTTGAAATGGCCACACTCCCGTGCGTACGAAACGCGTTGCTGTTGACAGCCACACCAAACAACTCAAAATACAGGGGGTCGACGGGGGGTCAGTAATACATAGATTTCAATGAACGTGCGATTAGAGCTACACGACTTCGATAGTAACATATAAACACTACACGAACGTCGACGCGAAACATGAATGAATAATACAGGGACAGAACCCGGCCCAAAACGATGTACCGTACCTCCCATACAGTACATATCCATACACACGGCACCTGAGTAACAGAGTGCGCTCTGCTTGCTCCAGGATAACATTCAATCCTCCTTCAGGAGGGGATCCGTCTTGTTCATCCGAGTACGGCAAGGCGTCATAGCCAATCAAGGCAGCGGCTCTCGACTACTCGAGAGTTTGTTCAGATGGATATACACATCCGTGCCGAACCCATCCATGGAAATGAGGCGCAGATCGCCACCAAAGTATCTCGCGTACTGTCCAGGCAGAACAAGTGAGATTTAAACACGTAAAAAAACCTCATAGATGACACACCAATCGGGAAAGGGGTAGGCCATATCCGAAACCTGCCATCGGCGCTTCGAAGTCACCCGCCTGTCAAAATGAGATCAGCCCATGGCCCTTTCTCTCGTGCAGATATCCGAAATCGCTCCTTACCTGGAAGTCCTGATCGATACTTTGGCCCGCCATGGTTGTATACATGTATGTCCAGATGTGAGGAATGGCGCTCCTCGGAATGCCACCGCCCTCGTCCGAGATCTTGATCGTGATATCCTCGCTGCCCTCAACCACGATCACTTTGATGGGGGGGTATCCACCACTGCTCCCGCCCGAGGAAGAGTCCTCAGCAATCCGGTCTTCGTACTCCGCCCCGAACCTCTCTACGACAGCCCTCAGCGAGTTCTTAAGCAGTTCGAAAACAATGTGGGATAAATGCCCTGGTACGTATGCGAACGTCAGATCGGGAGGGCAAATGAGTTGCACGGGCGGTCCTCGGAACATTGCATAATGTTCTTCACATACGAACCGGGCATTCTCGATGGCTTCCTGCAGGATATCGTGCATGTTCTGTTAAATGGAAGCCATGCATGAAGACGTCGCCGTGAGACAAGAAAACCCAGAACTCACGGCTTGGGTGCATACAATGCCCACATAATCCTTGTGTGGTTCCTGGGTATTCAACGCCACATCTTAACCTGAATCAGAAAAGGAACGAAACCCATGGAATGGACCACTCACGTTGTCCAATCAAGAACCGTATCCCGATGCGCGACATATAAAACCTATCCAACCACGCCTGCACTTCACCTCCGCTTTGCCCATACGCGGGCAACCCCACTCCCATACCCGATTTAATACCTTTTGCCCTCTGCCACTCCAAAACACCCTGTGCGACAGTGGTCACCGTCGGATCATGTCTACGCTTGATAGCATCTAACGTCTTTGTGAATCGAGCATTGTAGTCGTGGACTTCTGGTGGGTAAGCATGGGAAAGGGTCTGAGCGTAGTATCTGAGTGGAACAGTGGGAATCAGAAACGACAAGTCTGTACAGGGAAGGGAGCTACCTTCGTTCAACCGGAACACGCAGTTTGATGTTGCCATTTCGAAGACCAACCCCGTTGCCATTCCCACCACTATTTCCGTTACCATTGTAGGTTACATTCCCAACCTTAATTCCGCGGACGACCTCCTTCTCACCATAGGACAAGCCACTGGCAGCGCCGTCTTCGTCGAGATAAGAGGTGATAAGGGACGGATTAGGAACGCTTTGCGGGAGATATATATCCATGTCTTCCTTGTCTGAACGAGCAAATAGTGACCGGCGGGCCACAGGCGACAAGGAAAGAGGCGGAAAATTAATTAATTCCTGCAGTAATGATGAAACATGACGTTAATTTAGAAGGAATTTCACAGGGGTAAGTGAATCAAGAGTGAAATAACCCACCTCGAAACTCTGCGCATACCAGTTCTTAACTTTACGAATGGAGGGCATTTCACTCAAGTTGTACGGAAGTTCGTCAAGTTCTTTGACGCGGTGGGCAAGGCGGACCGGAAGCTCCTCTACATCAAGATCGCGTGGTGATGTCAGCGGGGAAGAAATCAGACACAAGTTACCAAGATAGGCAGCTTACCGACTAAAAATTGACTGGCTTTCAGAAGAGTGCCTTGACTGGGGTGCTGCCCAAAGAGAACCATTTGTTGCAGGGA
Organism: Hortiboletus campestris; assembly: GCA_038090935.1. Classification (NCBI taxonomy): domain Eukaryota; kingdom Fungi; phylum Basidiomycota; class Agaricomycetes; order Boletales; family Boletaceae; genus Hortiboletus; species Hortiboletus campestris. The sequence goes on along the minus strand of JBBPNN010000518.1, from coordinate 9,272 downwards.
CACTAGTATGAAGTCTCGATCAGTATCACACGAACACAGAGCGATCGAATAAAGCAGGCGTGTAGATAGGGATTGGTACGTTTCAAAGTTCTCGGCACCATTACATCAACCAGACCGATGTCCGGCGTTGAGGTGGCAGGTCCTGCAGCAGACAGGAGGACAGACGGAACGCAGAAGAGAACGACGAAGGGAGTAAAAAGAATCGACTCACCTCCAGTCTGAGGAAAGGATGCAAAGTGGTGAATCTTTTCCCAAAGTGCGGACGAGATGCGGAATGCGGCACTCATGATGTTAGTGGGATGAGTAGGATGAGTGTACGATGATGTATGATTCGAGATTGAGATTGAGAAAGAGTGGTTTCAGGGCGAGTTAACGAAAGCTATACTGGGTGACATGCGTCTGCGAGGAGGTCGGGATTCCGGGGTCGCAGAGTTCACCGAAAGCAATAGATCAGCGGTCGCAGGATTAGCCCATGCAAGGAGGAGCTGTTCGGTGGGATCGTTGGTGGGAGAGACAGCCAGGGTTTTAAAGCAAACCCTCAAGAAGTGGGGTCCGGCTCTTAAGTGTCAATCACGTGTATTACCTCCCCTTTTGATTTCTTTTGTGATTGCCGACACGTCAGGCCAACCTGTATCAATGCCACTTGGCCAGCAGCCCTGCGACCTGGCAATGACAGCACGACGATCAGCGGCGCGGACAACGTGCTTCGCGAGTATCAGCGCTTTCATTAAACTTGAGTACTGAACAACGCGGTCCGACATAGAGGGTGCTGTGCATAGCTCTCCGCGGCCCACGCACACGACCAATAGTATCTCATGCCTAGGGGATAAACCATGATCCGATTGGCGCCAAGCACTAGCGGGAACAGTTCATGCCCTACGGTAGCACCTGATATGACTCACACCACACCCCGCCACACGTCATCCTTGCCACCCAGTTCCGGTCCTGACTTGAATTTGGACAGCTCTGGTAACCAGCATAGTCCACCGCCACGAGGCAAACCTTCACCATCCTAACCATATCGGTACCACCGCCCACGTCGGGCGCATTACGCCGACTCAGAGGCGCCAAGATCCGGAGACAGGACGACCACAGTTGCGGCAGGCGTGGGGATCGTTATGACATGCAGCCCAAACTTTGGAGTGACTCAAGTACGGGACAGGTCGGGGCCACGCGTGGAGCACTAAAGATATTTATGACGCACTCATCCAAAAAGCATGGATGCGTGGCCACCGTTTTTTTCGTACCTTTTTGACAGACCTCGGCTGAGCCCGAACCACGATAGGTACGACTTGTGCTATTCAGCTGACCATTGCGTCATTCGAGTGCAAGTTTGTCTGGCTCCATCGAATTACGCCCAGATTTGTCTTCCAGTCTTGAGATTAGAGCGTTCCATGTTAAGAGACACCATCGGGCGTTTTCCACCAAGTTCGCCGAGGGCTAGCGCTCGAGCGCTCACTACCCTCCCTTACCCATCGTCACCCCACTGGCATGGAGCATTCCCGCAAGCCTTTCCATCCGTAACCGTTTCACACCAAGCCGTAGCTGCTGCTGACCAGTATCCGACCGCAACTTGGGACCTGTACGGCGTCCAACATCTCCATTTCCAGCCGCAGCGGAGATTTTTCGGTTGCGCCCGAGTGCACCACGGGTGTTCCTGACAGATCAACTCTTGCGGACTGCTTCGCATTGTCCGACAATCGATATCCGTCGTTATCTCCCGGAGCTCTCCGGTGTCTCTTGATTGATTGATTAGAGTTCAAAACTAGTGACGCTGGCAATGCTCTCGTTTCCGGTCTTTTATCATCGTGGGTGGCTCTGTTCCCGTCGTTTCACTCGTCGTCTGCAGTGCACTGCGTGTAATACCAGTGCCCTTGGCTGTATCCGAAGGCAACCGGAGGTCGGAATTGGTCCACACCCGATAGAGTCAGTGTTGCCTGGAGATAAGCTTATTACAGGTCTATTTATCGTCGGGGCTGACTCCTGGATCAACCGATTTAGTGTCGCAATTTGGGTCGCGAGTCCAAAAATAGAAGAACCATACAAGTGGGACCGCAGAGGTCTTTCACAACGTGGGATCGAGCATGGGCTTTCCAAGGAACGAGCAGCGCTCCGCGGCCTTCCAAACCCTCGTCTCTTTGATTCGCAAACAACTCAGCTTCTACGCTCGGGTGGAACCGAGTAGACGCACTTTCGATGCGCGCTCTCCCCGGCCCGTGCTGGGTTTTGCGGTTCCGTGAGATTTAAAGAATGAGTCCTCCAGCGCAAAGAATACCATCCGTTGGGCTTCACTTATTGGCGCGAACGAGTCGCACGGTGGTGCGAGTGCAAGGACAGGATGTATACCGTCGTCACAATGCACAGTGCTGCGTCGAGAGCAAGGAAAGTTCATTATTAGAGTGCATTTTTGCCCGAGTCCAGCTCCCCAATGCTACCTTATGCATTATGAGAAAGTGTATTGTTCTGCAATCCATGGCGAGCACGCAGGCTTTGAAGGGAGATCCGGGCTCCATTCGACAATGGAGGTGTAGCGCTAAGCAGTCACTGCGGGGACCGGCGCGTGACTGGCGCCGGTCACACGTGATCGTGAACAAACAAACGGAAACTTTCAAAATCCAAATCAAGCACTTGGCAGATCTTGCCAAAACGTGACTCTGGATTTTCTGACAGGCTAGTCGGCACACATCGTGGTTCAGAAACTGAGCGATACAGGAACATATCAGATACCACTTGGATCACGTACCGTCAGTGTACGGGAAATTGTCCAGACTACTACTACCGAGGGTATTGTCGTTGACACGTCGAAGCTGAACGCAGGTCCGAGTCAAAAAATCCCGTGACGGATTAGACGACCCACCACGCACATGGCTTGTGCGTCAGACACCAGAACAAGACTAAAAGTCGCCCGCTCCGTCGTGGATGCCTCTGCCTTTTTCTCTCCCCTTCCTCTGCCATAGTGTTCATTGCACGTCTTCTGCACCTGGCCGATTCCCTGACCGATGGTCATACCTACGTTTTCCAACGTGTTTCTTACAAGATGAAGTACCATTCGGGTCTGTAGTCATCTAGTTTTCCAGTGTTCTGTATGACTCGTCTGTATACCAACTCTTGTGTTTTCCCTTCAGGTCGGCGTGCATGATAGCACATCTTGAATTTTCCTGTTTCGCCACTTACATTTGTGAAATGGTGGTCAGGTATGTCGATAATTTCAAGTTATCTTAGAGCTTATGGTATAACGACCAGAACCAGGTGTTGATAGAGGTGCAACCCGTCTCGTTGATGCTGTATTTGGATAAACACCGTCAGGAGATCGGTATCTTGGAGGTTGCCGTGGTAAGGTGGTTCTGCCTGCTGATTGGCAACCCACTGACCTAGTGTTTTAAGTTGGTGGCCGGGGGCATGTGTCCGCTTGGATTGGTGCTGATGCTGACGCGAAGACCCGGAAGACAACCGAGGATGGCGCGTGCTCCCATACATTGGCTTGCGTGTAGTGGATGCTGGGCGAAAGCGTAACCTCGTGGAATCCAAATTCAGCAGCTCTGTCAAAGTGGCGTTCCGCCACGTAAAACCGAATATAACATACCTACTCATCTGAGCTTTGGCGTCGGCGCGTTAGAGCTGTCAGCCGCGTCGTCCGAGGACGCATCTGTCGCGCCCTTTCAATCCGCAGTTGCGATGGCGGTTTGACCTTCGGGGAATGTCCAGGAAGCAGTTGTTTGCTTGGCGTTGGGTTTGGCCTGCACTGCCTTCTTCTAATCATCCTCGACTCTTTCCGCCGAAAGTCAACCCAACCCATCTTTCGCCGGCCATCCGGCGGACAATGACAACGGGCTGTTTGCTCATTCGGGCAGCGCGAGGTGGGTAAACTGTTTCCATCGATTGTTCCAGACCTTGTGTACATTTGCATGTGCTGCGTTCAAGCAGTCCACAGATATAAATCAACAGATCTCCATATCGCCCGGGTCTCGATATGGATATGTCTCTTTGATGTTGGACTTACGGCGTACCGTGGAAAGATGAGGATACAAATCTGTGGATGGAGATGACCTGTCAATGTCGGTCAAAGCGACAGCATTGTTTTGTTCCGGAGCATAGCCCCTCGTAGGTCCATAGACGTGAGTATATTCCCGGTGTGGATTTCCATTTTCACCCGTCCTCTTTGCGATGGTTGCTATCACACGACGCGTGCTTGGTTTCCAGACTTGCTGTGAACGGCGCTGACCCTCAATTCACTAAATGACACCCCATAACTTAACCCTGAGGACGCTTTGGCGTATGGGTGCCGCTCGCCGGCCAGACGAACAACAGTGATTGTTTAACAGTGTTGAGTTCAGATTCCAACCATTGGCTATAAATCACGCTCGCTGATGTTTCTCTCTCCCGCTTCAGCTTGTAATCCCTCACCCGGAGAGATTTCATCCACCCCTCCTCGTCTCACACCACATTCAAACCATGTCAACTGCCCTTCTTCTGCATGACGGCCCGACACCGACGCGTTTGGACGCGTCGCAATGGACCGAAGCTCTTCCCGGAGCTCCCTTTGGTATTCCCCCGGGAATGGTTTACCACAGCATGTACCCATTGCCAGGATCGACATGCCCTCCTTTAGCCTCACCTCCCGATGCCACCCTTTCCGCATTCTCTTCGTCCGCCCCCAGCGCGGGTGGTGCCAATTACTTTCCGAACTATCAAGGCTACAACACCATATACCCACCGGCGGGCTTCATCCCACCCATCGAGAACCCACCTATGAACGCCAACAATTTCCAGATACCCCGCTACTCTTTCTACGACATGCCTGTTGGAACTGCTACTAATACCAGTACCACCGCTGTCCTGCCGTCAGAGGACACTGGCCACCTCGGGCAACCTTTCCAGTTCACTTTCCAGTGCCCATTTCCTACGCAGCCCGAAGCTGCACCCTTCCAGGACCAACGGCAGGGTCAGTACCATGTGCAAGTCGCTCAGGAAGACTTGGCCGTTGGGGAACCTCCCCGGGAGCCTGGAGAGGGCCACAGCGAGGATTATGAGACTCGCCAGGAGTCTCACGCAGCTCCTGTCGAGCCCGAGGTGCGTCTGCATAGCGATCAGCAGAAAAACGCTTCTCATCCCCTTTCAAAGGATACGACAACAGATCACATTTGTGTCAACAACCCGACAACTGTATGCACGGGCCGCGGGACATTTTGCCTCGATAGTCTGTGCCCAGGCGCGCTTTCCCCCGAGCAGGTTTCAGAATATATTATTGCCGCTATCGCCCCGTCGGAATCGAATGCAGGACAGTCCGCTGATCTGTTTTCGCAAGTCGACACCAACTTGGACGAGCCGCTACCCTCCCAACATGGGCACGCGAGCTGGGAAACGGGCTCGTCGGGCTCGAGCACGACAGTCCCGACCCCAACTTCGGAAATATCTTCATCAAGCGGATCATCCTTCCCCTACTCTCCGAACCGTCTTGAAACCACACCTTCATCCACGGATACCGTCGGTTCTTTGACTGGAAAACAAAAACGGTCCAAGGACCACCCGGAAGATCGTCCAAAAAAACATCGACGGGAGGATTGCACGGACACGGTAGGTCTGATTGTATGGCATACATTTATTTTGTGACTGAATATATGAAACTGCAGCAAGAGGGGGACCATGAGGAGCATCAAGAGCCATGCAACAACCATCGAATCCTCGATGACGGAGAGGGGCGCCGCAAGAAGAAGAGACGTTCCATAGATGGTGAATATTTCTGTATAATTTGCGAGATACTCGGAACACCGTGCCATCCGTGAGTCTTGTCGGGGTCTTGGGCTATTTTTTACTCACGTCGATCCGTTCCAGGTTATCTCGCAAGGACTCGTTGAAGCGTCACATTTTGCAGCTACACAAGATCTTCCAGATCCTCTTCAAAGTCGATTACAAGGACTTCAAGGTCCTCGAGCCGCGACGAATCAACGAATTCGAGGACCTCAGTCCCCTGATCGCATTTTGCATCACCTTGCAATCCGAGGCACGAGCACGCGGAGTGGAAATAAAAGAAGAGGAGGATCTTCGCCGTCGATACCCTCAGATTGCTTCCGCAGTGGATCATTCCTAACCCATAGTCTTTGATTTTTATTCGTGGATTCGTGTGCTATTCTCTACAACATCTGTACTTGTATACTTGGCTACTCACGTTTCTAACATAATGTTCTAAGTATGTACGCCCGTTTGATGTCTCTGTCAAGCGGTACCACTCGATGATCACATTTCGACACTACAAAGTAGATGATGAGTTCTGCGTCAACATTGAGCTATCAAAGAAATCACCACGAGTGAGAAAGTAATTGTCAATCCGACATGGACGCTTTATTGCATGGTTGCGATCAGACGCGACCATCGGATTTTTCCAGTCGCTCAAAGCCTTTCTTGTTTAGTGGCTGCCCTTGAAGAATCCTGCCCAAGTGCGTCTGTGCAAAGGGTCGCCCTCTGTTCCGAACCGCAAGTAACGCCATCACGGAAGGCAGGGGAGATCCAGAGAACGTGATTTCCATCTCTTCCAAACTACCAGGGGTCTTGAACAGAATTCCGCCTGATCGCTGCATCGTTTGGAAAATCTGTGGTACTAGTTGGTGCGCCGAGGAAACTTCAGCACAGCCAGAGGTACGATGAACGGGTCTCTCAGATAGAGTTGGCCTGCGAACACATTCAGCTGGTCGATTAGATCCCAAGGAGGAGTCCAGGAGGGCAGGGGAGGAATAGAAAAGAGTCTGAGATCATCCGATGGCTTCATGCACTGGATGTGCGGGGTGCATAAACGTGACTCGGAAGGACGGTGGACGTGTTCCCTCGCCCTAATGTCTGGCATCAAGCAATCCGCTTCGAATGGGCTCAGTAAAACGAGTAGTTGGTCGCGGGCCTTGTTACGAGAGAGAATCCACTGGACGGGTCGGAGGTACTAATCCATGGTCCCTCGAGTGGACTCAGGATCGATCGTCTTGCAGAAGTCCGCTGTCGCCAGGGTAAATGGGCTCCAGACATCCGAATCTCGTGTAGCTGCAGAACTGCTTTCCAGCGACGTGAAGACGGGAAGAAAGGCGCTGCAACAGTGCAATGGAGGGATAACACCAGTCTTGACAAAGGCCACAACATCTTGATGAAGATGATGCTTCGCCGGTTTTGCCCAGGGAGGAAGTTCCACCTCCCGTTCGGCGACGCCCCGTTCGCGATGGACTTCCCTAGTCTGGTGACCAGACCAGTCTATGAGGCAAGCCGTCGATACAAATGTATTTTGTTAGTCAACTTTTTTGTACTTCAACATGAATTCGATGTCAATCATGTCATCAATGGAGCCAGGGATTGGAGACTCCGTGCGCCGCTACGATTCAGGATAGTATAAAAGAATATCACGCGTCCGTACTCAAGCGTTGACTTCGTATCCAGATGCCTGTAGTTCAAAAATGGCATGTTCCAACATCGCTGCAGAGGCGCCATTCGGGTCGAGGGTCATCCCATCCTCCATGTCTTGGTAGAACTTGTCGATACACTCAGCTGCTCCTGATAAATGAGCGACCTTGGCGCATGCAGCATGGATAGCGAGGTAAGTTGGAGATGGAACCGGAAGTTTGACCGGATCCGGCGTCGTGAATGTGACATATTTTAGACAGTCACGTAGGATGGAGGCGTCTGCCGCTTCTAGCTTATATTTGTTCTCTTCGCCCTGTTAAGCGTCATCGCATAACATGTCGACATGGCCAAACGGTCCAAGGTTAAGTCAGACGTACTGTTGCAACGAACCAAATCCTTAATTGATCGAAATACACATGAAATGCAGCGGCCAAAGTCATCACGTTTTCCAAACGGTGAACTTTGGGACCGTTCAATTCATCAGTGAGTTTTTCGTGACCAAAGCGATGCATAACCGCCCACATCGTGGCAGGATAATCCCGCTATATATGGATACTGGTTACCGACAGTTAAGAAAAAGTAAACAGAGGGACGTACTTTGGCTGAGCCTGGTTCAATGAACTTGTTAGTGGACTCGGCGAATATGTGTGCACACTGCGTCGGTTCCCTCCTCAGATTGGGATCCGAAAGGATAAGGTCGTTCAGCTCTCGAATTTCTGTTGCACAGCGATCGTCGTATTTCCCAGTCACAACACAGCGATATCCATCGCGAATAAGGGCCTGACAAGTGTCAATAAGCAATGATTCATGGAAAGAGAGGACAAGACCGACATTTTTTTGGCTTCAGCATGGGATTGAGGAGCCTCCACCAGGGTTGCCTTTATCACATCTGCTATCTTATCAAACGAGGGTCGAGATGCATGACTCGAGGGTGTTGGTATGCGACTTTTGTTGGCTCTAACTAAGTGACCGCGTTAGACGGCATGTCGTACAGGTAGACTTGGGAACGTACACACCCTGATATAATGATCATAATACATGTTCCCAACGACAAGAAGGGTGGCGGAATCCTCATTGCACGAGCTGATCTCTTGGACAATGGCTATTAATCCTTGATCTGTGGGCACAAAGTGTATAAGGTAGCCCAAAATTCGAACGAAAATCATGTCTTGCCCAACGCCTTCGCCCTTGTCGATGGCGTTTTGAAGAGACTTCTCGAGTCTCAAGCAGATATTATATGCGCTCACAACGTGCGCGAGATGTCGAAGTCTCTTAGGAACTTCGGGTGGCAGCGAAGTCATGTTTGTGGACTGCGGTCAAGGAAAAAGACCTTTGAAAGTGGAACGCGTTGGAAAGAGCGTTGGTGGAAACTGAGGGCTGGCGTTCACGCCTTCGCGTTCACGGTGATGCTGTTTGTCGTGGGCTAAACGTGAGCAGTTGCAAGGGTGGACAACGGGGCTGGGGAACTACCTGTGCTTTTGTGAGGTCACAGAGCTGGTGCTGGTAGCAGGGATGAGACGATGGGCGCGATGAAGGATGCTAGCGGTGAGAAAGAATGATGTTGGTCTTTGGACGGCGTTCGTGAGCCGTGACCAGTGGTGATGGAGATGGAGACGAGCGGCGACAGAGCGAGGGTGGGGACGGGCGGCAGCGCGAAGCGCTGTCCGGCTCCACGAACTGTCCTGGGCCAATGGTGAGCTGCGAGGGTGGGTGGGAACACCTCGCACACCATGCCAGGGTTCAATGGAACCCAGTGGAAAGCGAGGAGGAGACTGACCGCCAGGGAGGACGACCAGGGTGTGGTGGGCGGGTGAAAACTCGACCGCGAGCTGCGCTACTCGATGAGCCAGCGAGTGCGGGAGGTGGCGCGAAAGAAAGACGCGCTGCGCCACTTT
>JBBPNN010000517.1:0-21578 GCA_038090935.1 Hortiboletus campestris | reverse complement strand
CCGTGTGTTGGCCTTATGTTTCTCATCTCCGTTTCCACCCTATGCCCATTTCCCCATTTACTACCGGATCGTTAGATACGCTCCAAACATGTACATACCTCTAGTAGGTACTTAAGGCTCAATGCCTCCACCAGAGAACTCCAGTCTAGTTCTCTTGGTGCTTACCCCTAAAGCATTATAAGAAGGACTCTTTTGACCTGACAAGTCTCTTCCTTACTCCCTTGAGTCCAAGTATCGTTGGCAACCTAAGCAGTCACTTTAAGGTTGTTTCACCTTTGCCCTGTTTCCTTTATGGACGTATCCCCTTCTAGAACGGTGCTCCGCTGTTCCGTTTCCCCTTCTGGACTCCTTATTCAGGGTCCGCTCATACGTATATAAACGCCCAGTGTATTAGTATTATTCCCCAGTTAGTTCTACGCAATACAAGTGTAGTATCTAGCCCAATCTGCTTGTGGACTTGCAAGTCTACTTGTCGAGACCCTTCTCATAGTCTCTTTGCCTACCAAGCGCAGCAGACTCTTCGACTCTACACCGCCAACTTTCTCCATCGTTCATCACGTGACTCCTCTGGATAAGCTAGGTTCTACGCTTAGCATAACACGTTGGGTAGGGGTAAGGTAGATCACATCAATGTCCATGGTGTTGGGGTTGCAATGAGAGGAGGAGGTATTGAAAGAGTGGTGAGTACCTCCGGAAGGAATGTAGTGGGAAATTCTAGAGCAAAGATGTTTCAAATGCTGGACCACGTTATAAAACTGAGTGGCTTTGTCGAGCCACTTCTTGGCTGTTTTGGGTTTGTTCTTAATGGCCATCATCCTGAAAGTGAGATCACTTGTCACTGCTTTCTTGAGCAAGTCCTTCAAGACCAGCTCGTCTGTTATCCCGCTCCAACCCATTTTGAGTTCGAAAGCAGAGTGGAATCCGTGGAAGTTTCCTTTAAAGGGCAGCCCTTCCAAGCCTTGCTGGTTCAATCTGAGGGGAAGAAAACCTTCACGAAGTCGTCCAAAAACTTCTCTATGGTCTTCTTGGTTGCTTGGACATTAGGGTCCAGCATCTTCTTCAGCCAACCCTCAGAAAAAACAGCACCTCATTTCTTGCTCATCTTGTTGTAAAAAGTGAGTATCTTGATCTTGTTGGTGCTGTATCGTGGCAACATTTGAAAGTACACCTCCATTGCGAGGACCCATTGTTGGGCATCCTTGTCCCAGCTAGAGAAGTCATCTGGCAGACCAGCCTTGAGCTCAGTCCCATTGGCATGATATTCATTGGCCATGTCATTGTCATTGTCATTGTCATTGGAGTGGTAAGAATCAGAGTCAGATGGTGGTTTAGAAGGGGGTGAAGGCAGTGGCAGTGGAGGATCATGGATGGGGGATGAAAATGGGGGAAACTGGGAGACAGAAGGAGGGAGGGTGGGTGGGAGAGTGGGAGCATGGGATAGTGGAGAGTTGAAAGGGGATGGTGAAGCAGAGGGGCCAGGTATACGCCTGCCTGAATTTGGATGATGAGAATACAGATCTGGTTCTTGATGAATTGGCAAGAGTTCTGGTGCAGCAGGAGTAGATCTGGATTGAGAGGTTTGCTCGGCCTCTTCTTCTTTATCTCTTGCCTGGTTTCAGAGAAGGTGTTCAAGGTTGATCCTATGTGTGGTGGAGGGGATGGTCTCGTCCTTCTACTGAATGGTAGGGATGGAAAAGCAGTTAGTTCTTTTGTTACGCTAAGCATAGAACCTAGCTTTATTGATGAGAGTCGTCATGACGAACAATGGGTAAAGTGCAAGTATTTGAGCTAGAGGGCCATGACCCCTGAGCTAAGTCAATAAGTCTTCAATGCTTGGTAGGTGTAGAGACTTGTGAGACGGATCTCACAAAGTAGATTGCAATCTACAAGTGGATTGGCTAGAAACTATGCTTGAATTGCATAGAACTAACTGGGGAAACTACAAGTACACTGGGCATTTATATACTGTGAGCAGACCCTGAATAAGAAGTCCGAAAGGGGAAACAGAACAGTGGAATGCCGTTCTAGATGGGAATACGTCCATAAGGGGAACAGAATAGAACGGGCGAACTGTGGAAGGTGGAACTGAATGGGAATACGTCCATAAGGGGAACAGAATAGAACGGGCGAACTGTGGAAGGTGGAACTGAATGGAACGGAACAAAGAAAGACATACAAAAGGAGAAAAAATTTCAGTAGAAAAAGAAGAGCAGAAGAAGAATGGAACTCTGATGCAGTTACCCAAGAGTTGAACTTGTGCTCCTCGGCCTGGGTCATCCAGGGGATTTCTGTAACACTCCTGACATCCTGATTTGGACTTCCTCTGGGGTACTTAAACATCCAGGAACTCCACCCAGTCACCAACCATTTTTGATATGTCTAGTTCTCCTGCTTCTGATATTTCTGCTTCTGGCATTTCAGCTCCCATCATCCCTATTTCCTCTATCTCGTGACTCCCCCTCCATGAATGACATGTCGTCTTTGTGTTGGTCCTCGATGTTACAATTGGTATATTCCTATACCCCTATGTTCATTGGACTCAACATTTTCTATGTATAACAACACACAATCCTTTCCCTTCACACTTCACCCTAATCTCATGTGTCCTAGTTGTCTCACCTCTTCACTTCATTCCACACACAAGACTTCTCATCTTCTCTGTTTCACACTTTATGTTTCACCTTTTCACAGAAGCGTTCAATCACGCTTTCCTTCCATTCCTTGATACACATGTTTCACATATGTTCCGCTTCTCTTCCATTTTACCACACTGCGTGTTGGCCTCACATGTTTCACTTCCATTTCACCCTATGCCCATTTCTCCTTTTGTTCCCGGATCGTTAGATACGGTCACAACATGTACATACCTCCAGTAGGTACTTAAGGCTTGATTCCAATGCCAGAGAACTCCAGTCTAGTTCTCTTGGTGTTTACCCCTTAAGCACTATAAGAAGGACTCTATTGGCCTGACAAGCCTACTCTCTACTTCTCTCTTTGAGTCAAAGGATCTTTGGCAACCTAAGGGAGCTATGCTCTAGGGTTGTTTCACTCGAAGACCCCTCAGCGCTACTCCACAAAGTGCAGAGTTCCAGAATGACCGGGAAGTTCTCACTGCTGGCCTTATCTGACTCTACCACAACTATTCCCATGGTCAACTCCATTTGGCAACAACCACCAACCTCTCCATTGAGGATGCACAGCGATGAAACCACAGACTTGCTGCGCACTGGTATGAGGTTCTCTAGCTTCTTGCCTCCACCAACTTCCCTAGCTTCTTCCATCTTGTTCCTGAGGAGGTCATGCAGCAGATCTTCACCACAACTGTCGGATTATGCAACAAGGAGCAACAGAGACACTTTTTTTCAAGGGTGCTCCACACAACACCCAAGCTCAGAGTTCACACTCCCAAATATGCTCTGAACCTTGACTCCAGAGTTGCTACTGCAAACACCTTGCTGCAGAGTCTCCCATCTCTGTTGCAGAGCCCCATTCCCATTCCACCCCCATTTCAGGGATGTGGACCTAGACCTGCTTCCAACCTCAACTTTTCTTGATTGGTTGACACCATTCAATCCATCTTCCAATCCATGCCCTCAAGCCGAAACCTCAGTTCCACTTCTGTCCAAGAAGTGTCGCTCCCTCAATGTCACAATCAAGCAGCTATGCACTGCTTTGTCTGTTAGAGCCCCAATCACCTTTGCCCCTCCTGCCCAGCCTATCAGTGCCCCTACTGTCGGGCCAGCACTCCTGGACATATCCAATTCACCTGTCCCATCTACCTCTCCTGAACCAATAGCAGGGACCCCAATGAGACTGATGACAGTGAAGACATTAGTTTCTGAGACAATGTCTCAGGCATACAATGGAGGTGGTTTTACAGGAATTCCCTGGATGACTGAGGCCAAGGAGTTTGAGTTTAACTCATGGATAACTGCATGGAAATCCGAGGACTCCACTTCTGAGTTTGTTTCCTTCTTTGATCTTCCTTCTGATTCCTTTAATCCTTAGGGATCCTTGTCTGACAGAGTTCCATTCTCTTCCACCTGCCAGAACTCCCTTATCTTCTTTTGTATGTCTTCCTTTGTTGTGTTCTGTTCCTTTCTGCATTCCGCAGTTCACCTGTTCCATTCTGTTCTCCTTATGGATGTATCCTCTTCTAGAATGGCACTCTGCTGTTCCATTTCCCCTTTAGGACTCCTTATTCAGGGTCTGCTCATATCATATAAATGCCCAATGTACTTGTAGTTTCCCCAGTTAGTTCTACACAATTCAAGTGTAGTTTTTAGCCCAATCCATTTCATAGATTGTGATCTACTTCATTAGACCCTTCTCATAGTCTCTACGCCCACCAAGCATTGTAGACTTATCAATACTTGCTCAGAGGTCGCAGCCCTCTAGCAACAGGACTCTTTAATTTGTTGTTTGCCAGGAAGCTCTCGCTGATTAAAGCTAGGTTCTACGCTTAGCATAACAACTGGTCAGTAATTAAATCTGGCACAACCAGTCCGATCTGGTCTGGTTGCAAGCAGTCCAGTCCAGTTCAGTTGCCAGTCTTTTTGCAGTCCTGCAACTGGACATTAAAACACTAATGAAGGGAGCTCCTCCATGAACCATCAGACATGCCCTCTGAGGCAGGATCTCACACTCCCAAGTCTACTCCAAACCTTGATTCTGGAGCTACTACTGCAGTCACCTTGGCACAAGAAATCCCCTCTCTGCCACAGAGTCCTGTTCCCATATGACCCCCACTGCAGAGATGCAGATCCATGCCCTCTTCTGAACTCAACTTCTCCTAACTAATTGACACCATCCAATCTGTCTTCCAGTCTTGATCCACCTCCCTCCCCAATCTCAGACCAACCTCTGTCTGAGAAGTGTTGCTCTCTCAACATCACAATTGTGCAGCTATGTGCTGCTTTGTCTGTCACAGTCCCAGTCACTTGTGTCCCTTCTGCCCGGCTTATCAATGTCCCTATTGTCAAGCCTTCACCCATGGACATATCCAATCCTCCTGTCCAGTCTACCTCTCTCATGTCAATGGCAGGGATTCCAACCAGACCAATAATGATGGAGACATTAGTTTCTCAGATGGTGTCTCAGGTATACAATGGGGGTAATGTTACAGAAATCCCTTGGGTTGCTGAGGCTGAGGAATTAGAGTTCAACTCTTGGGTAACTGTGTGGGAACCTGAGGACTCTGATTTTGATTCCTTCTTCAATGTTCCTTCTGATTTCCTTTAGTCCAACAGAGTTCTGTTCATTCTGTGCTTCTTTCCTGCCAGATCTCCTTTTCTCCTTTTATGTATGTCTTCTTCTGTTCTGTTCTGTTCTGTTCTGTTCTGTTCTGTTCCTCTCCACTCTGCACAGTTTGTAGTTCCTGATCTGATCTGATCTGATCTCCTTATGAACATATCCCCTTTTAGAACAGCACTCTGCTGTTCTGTTTTCCCTTTAGAACTCCTTATTCAGGGTCCACTCACAGTATATAAACACCCAGTGTACTTGTAGTTTCCCCAGTTAGTTCTACACAATTCAAGTGTAGTTTCTAGCCCATCTGCTAAGTGGTAGCAGCCCACTATGCAAGACCCTTCTCCTAGTCTCTTCGCCTACCAAGTGCAGTAGACTCCTTGAATTCCTTGCTAGGTGGTAGCAGCCCACTATGCAACTTGTGATACTTTATTTGTTGTTCATCAAGACTCTTGCTAATAAAGCTAGGTTCTACACTTACATAACATAACAGGTTTCCCCAATGAATTGTTTCCATCATTATTGGGGTGGGAGAAACCTTGTCAAGCAAGGCAATGAATCCCCTGAACTTTCATAACTAGATATAGGCTGCACTTCATCAGCAAAAACCTTGTTTATTTTGCTCAAGGGCAATTAACAGAGTTATACTGAGGGACGTAAAGTCTTTTTCAACAAAGGACCACATCAATGATCACAAGGAAAGATGTGTCTTCGTTGTTGATTGTATGGTCATGTCATTTGAAGGACAGGGTCATGTCACAAATTATCAAACACCCTCCAATGTGGTCAGTACTAATTAGCACCTGGGACTTTATGGCGCTATCTTTTAATACCTGCCCTGACTGAAGATTCTCTTCAAGGTTGAAATACAGGACAGGGTGTACATACTGTAGGTAATGGAGGCTACTAGACCAATTCACCATTACATTCAGTATCTCCACTTCCCATTCCAACATCTCCAAATGTTTCTATGATGCTCTCTCTAGTTCTATCTATAATCCCCCATCTCCCTCATGTTTAAATGAGGCCAATGACAGTCTGAATACTCTGAACATCCATTATGATGCTTGTCCTCTGCTCTGACATATACACATTCTCCTTCATCACATTCTTACCATCAGTGTTCCACAATGTAATGAGTGCAAGGGAAATTATGCACCCACTGAAGCATGCAAAGAATGCCTTGATAGGTAAGGTGACAACCAAGATTTTCTTGAGGTCACCATAGCCCAGGTGGTTCACTATCTGTGTGCAGTCCTGGTAAGTTATTTTGTACTGCACACTTTGTGGTCAGATCTATGTATAGGATGTACTATGTAAGTGAAGTACATATCTGAACATAATAGTTTCTTCTCTCTAGACTTCCTGACCTCTGAAAAGTGTGTTTCATTTGAAAAATGTCCCCACCATTCTGTATTCTGAGCTTTCTGGTGCAATAACCAGACATTGAGGCCAGAGATAGATGGCACTTGATCTTGAAGCTATGCTTTCCAAGAACGTGTGCAAGATACTTCATAATTTTGGTGTATAGCTCATGTTCAAGGTGCTTGATAGCCTAGTATGGCGGGTGAAAAACATAATTGGGATCTAAAAAACTCAGCAAGAGCTTACAGAAATGAAACATAGGATACATACAGTTTTCTAGAACTTGTTCATGGCCAATTCAATCATCACCAATTCAATCATGGAAATATTGAAGTTTGTCTTGTAGGTTGTAGTGTACACCAAGTTGTTCCAAGTAGATCACATGGAGTAATGATCTATTCAAGTTGCTCCAGGGTTGCACACAAGACCAAAGGCTCCACTGAAGCATACTGCAAAACCTCTCCATGTCAAATGTCCACATTGTCCAGATCAGGCCACATTCCTGGATTCTGTCTGCAAGATGGAGTAGACCATGGATTGTCAATGTGCAAGCAGATAGGCACTCTTCATGGTACTGATAATAGTACCTAGGGACATGATTTGGTGATGACATGTTGTACCACCTTATAGCTAGTATATGTCTCTTTCATATCCCCCAACCAAGTTAATCAGATATTGCTTGATGTCCTCAACTTGTGCCATGATGATCTGAAATCACAGCATAACCTTCATGATGTCTCCAAGCTCACACATATGTTTGTAGTACTTGTTCCTCAAGGAGTTTTGGTGCAAGGTATATGAACCAAAAACTCCATAATTTGGCTATGAAGAGTGATTGATTGTGTGCAATGTTGCCAAGAACACATACAAAGATAGTTGGCATGTCCTGAATGACTGCTGCTGTCTCCCATCTGATGTCTTCCCAGATGTGAGCTTCAATCTTGAACTCCTCAGTGCCTACACTGAGGCCTTTGAACTTCCCAGTCCAAAAGTCAACAAGGTTAGGAATAATGTTTTCAAGTAGAAGATGGAACCATTCCCATGGCACTGCCCAAGCATAGGTAGTCCAGAGATTGAATGCAGGACATTGTGGAGAGGCCCTTGATTCCAGTTTCCTTTGCAAGCTGTTCCTTTGCAGCCTTTGTTGCAGCTGTATGTATCCTAGTAGCAGTCTCTATAAAATCTTTGTGTTGTTGAAATGATAGAGCAGTTGGGTCCCAATGTTGTGCATTTACATTAGGGATATTCTATGGAGGATCCAGAGGGACATAATATGTCTTGCTTGTTCTTGTTAAGAACGGGTCAACTCCAAGTAAACTCTGGAACTCTGGAGTTAGTCGAGGTGTGTGGGACCTTGGCTTCAGTGTATGTGCTGCGCCCTTGTCAGAGTCAATCCTGGATTTGGAGAGTCGGAGGGTCGGAGGTAAGACTTAACACTATTGGACAGTGAAGTTGAGTTGGAATTGGAGGAGAGTCTTCAAGACTCAAGAGAGGAGCTGAATCTAAGTTAATATTCGAACTAAAGAATACAAGACAGAATTCTAGGAGTTTATATACTTTGGAGGAAACATAGGATTAGTAACGGAGTGTAAGGAATTGGTAAGAAAGATTGGAACATGAGTATTACCGGAGCTGTGCTCCTAAGTGAAACACAGGTCAGAGGAAGTAAGACTAATACTATTACGGAACAAAGGTCATATGATCAAAACAGAACAATGAGACGGAGATAGGACAAGAGGTCTGAGAGTCAGGGGTTGTACCTAAGGGGAAATCGTACTGGAGTTGGTACGGAGGTGAGGACGGAGGACGGAATTGGACTTGTAATATTTTTGGGATATGACAGTTTTGCAAATAGCTTGTATTGCACAAGAATGGCATGGATATATCACATTGTGGCCTTTAATGTTGAGAGTCTAGAGAATCAGATGGCTAAATATCATCTTCTTCACCTGCTTCAACAACATGCTGGTAGTGCAGAAGTCTTTCTGCATAACTGAGGGGCTTTCCACAGGTTTTGTGACACCAACACCATTTCTTAGGCATGGTGTGCCAGGTGTGGAGTTAACCTTGGTTGCAGCCTGGCACTCAAGTCACAAGTCACATGCTCATAAAGTCTCACAATCATGCTATAGTGGGCTTTGAAGTCAGAGTCAAATTCTTCCTTCAGTTGTGACAATGGCTTTGTCTCTGACTTCAAACCCAGCTATTATGGAACTAAGATTGTATTCCACCTCATCAATCAACATTCAGTCAGTCCGCATCATGGCAAAATCAAACCCAAAGGGAAAAGTCTCTAAGCTTCACAAACTTGGCCAGATATTGATGGAACTTCATGGAAAACTAGACTCCATCAACCATAGGTGAAACCATGCACATTGAATGCTGATACATATGTCTATTAGGTAAGAGAGAGGGAAGAAGCACTACAAGAAGAAAGATACTCATTGTGACCCCAAGAAGAAGAAGATTGCTTGGCTAATGGGACATTCTGGACAGAATAATGGTTACTCAATTATAAATGTCATGGGTGTGACAAATCAAAAGCCCAAGTATAATCTCATTTGTGCAAGTACCTTGATTCTCAGTCATGTTCATACAGTGACATTACTTGCTGAATAAGGACTGTGTTCATAAACTTGCATCAAAGTATCTTGACATTGGTTGTCCACTCTCTCGTCAAAAGGATAAATTACTAGTCAAAAAAGTAATTAGGTGCAGACAGAATTTGCTGTTCTGATGAAGGATGAGAGTGGGTGGCCAGTCCATGACATACTGGCCCAATTTCTGTGCAATTGATCAGCCAGAAAAAAGAAAGCAATAGTATGGTATCCATTTCTTTGTTATTGTGGCATTATAATTGATATGGTTGATTTAGACTAAGAAATCTGTAAAAACATCAAAGTCTCAGGAGAAGGCTCAAGAAAGGAGAGCTATATCCAACTCAGAGGCAGATGAGCTTGAAGATGATGAAGATGACTTGGAAGACATTGAAGCAAATGAGGAGGAGACTGAGAAGCAATTGGTCAAAAAAAAAAGTGACAATATCATGTGATTCATTTATATCTCAGAGACATGCTAATCAAAATTATCCAGATCAAGGTCACTATGAAAGCAAAGAGCTCACAGCCCTGGCTCTGGGCTCTTCAAGTCTGACTCAGAAACAGATGATAACAAGGTGCAGCCAGCCAAGCTTACAAAGGTGAAGGCCCAAAAGAAGACTTGTCAACCCAAGGCCCAACCTGACTCAAAGATGGATGACAACCAGAGGCACACAACAAAGGAACAAAAGGTGGTATTAACTCTACTTGTTTAATACTAAGGAGGTACATATGCTGATGAGACTACACTAGAATATGACCCAGAAAAGCACACCCAGATCTCAGGACACATCTGACTCCAATGGCAATGAAATGTGATTGAGTATCACAACCAAGGAAAAGGTCCAGAAGAGGGCATGAGTCTCTCAGCCTGACTCCGATGGCAATGCAAGGCAGTCAACTCAGAGTGTTGCAACCAAGGGAAAGGTCCAGAGGACAGTATGAGTCTCTCAGAAAGATGTGCCCAACTCCAATGGCAATGAAATGCAATCGAGCATCACAATCAAGGAAAAAATCCAGAAAAGAGCATAAGTCTCTTAGCAAAATGTTTTTGACTTGGATGGTGATGAAAGGCAGTTGAGTGTTGCAACCAAGGGAAAGGTCCAGAGGATAGTATGAGTCTCTCAGAAAGATGTGCCCAACTCCAATGGCAATGAAATGCAATCGAGCATCACAATCAAGGAAAAGATCCAGAAAAGAGCATAAGTCTCTTAGCAAAATGTTTTTGACTTGGATGGTGATGAAAGGCAGTTGAGTGTTGCAACCAAGGGAAAGGTTCAGAAGAGGGCATGAGTCTCTCAGCAAGATGCTTCTAACTCAGATGGTGATGAAATGCGATTAAGCATTGCAATCAAGGAAAAGGTCCAGAAGAGGGCACAAGTCTCTTGGCAAGATGTGCCCGACTCCAATAGAGACAAAATGCAATCCACCATTGCAACCAAGGGAGAGGGAGCCCAAAAGAGGGCATGAGTCTCTCAGGATGTGTCTGACTCTGATGGGGATGAAATGCAATCTGCCATTGTGACTAAGGGAAAGACACAGAAGAGAGCACAAGTTGATGCCATGTTTGACTCCAATAGGAATGAAATGCAATACATCATCACAACTAAGAGAAAGGGAGTCCAGAAGAGAGGCTTTCAGGATGCATCTGACTTTGATGGTAATAAAATCCAATTGAGCATCACAACCAAGGGAACAGTCCAGAAGATGGCCCAGGTGCAAGGCTCTCAGAACTCAGATGTGTCCAACCTGGATGGTGACAAAATCTGATCCACCATGGCAACCAAAGGAAAGGTCCAGGAACAGGAGAGAGCCTCTCACCAGGATGCATCTAGCTTGGGCTCAGGCCCTAGTGGCAACAAAAGTCAATCCACTGTTATGGCCAAGGGAAAGATGCAAAAGAGGGCACATATTCCTCAGAAGAAGGGACATTGAACTGAGGACACATTTTACTTGGAAACCAATCAAAATGAACCATGATCAGAAAGAAAGCTAACAGTATCAAACCTATTTGTTTGATAACTCAAAAATATGCTGAGACAACCATTAAACTAGATTACAATACCAGGAAAAATAAACCACCAGGACAAGGCATGTGGCCAGGTTTCCAAAGAGGAGATGTGTCATATTCCCAGTCTCACAACCAGTGAAGATGAATCAGATAGTGGAGAGCTATACTGCTGTCCAGGAGTCTACTACAATGATGAGATCCCTGCAGCTAGTGATTGTCCAGCCAAGCTCACTCACACAATTAATTTGTGCAAGATTTGCAAGACAAAAGGGCGCAGGGCAGCATGGCAGCTGTTATGCTAAGTGTAGAACCTAGCTTTATCAGCAAGAGTCACGTGACAAACAATGAGTAAAGTAGCAAGTCTTGAGCTTTGAGAGCCATGTTTACCTCAGAGTGAATCAAAGAGTTTTCAATGCTTGGTAGGTGTAGAGACTATGAGAAGGGTCTCAACAAGTAGATCGCAATCTACCAGTGGATTGGGCTAAATACTACACTTATACTGCGTAGAACTAACTGGGGAAACTACAAGTACACTGGGCATTTATATACTATGAGTGGACCCTGAATAAGGATTCCAAAGGGGAAATGGAACAGCAGAGTGCCATTCTCGAAGGGGATACGTCCATAAGAAGAATCAGAAAGAAACAGGTGAACTGCAGACTGCAGAAAGGAACAATAATGGAACAAAGGAAGACATATGAAAGGAGAAGTGG
This sequence comes from Hortiboletus campestris, assembly GCA_038090935.1. Taxonomy (NCBI): domain Eukaryota; kingdom Fungi; phylum Basidiomycota; class Agaricomycetes; order Boletales; family Boletaceae; genus Hortiboletus; species Hortiboletus campestris. The sequence goes on along the minus strand of JBBPNN010000517.1, from coordinate 9,645 downwards.
AGTTCCGGTGGAAAGAAGAGCAGAAGAAGAATGGAACTCCGTCAGACAAGGATCACTAAGGATCAAAAGAATCAGAAGAAAGATCAAAGAAATGAGCAAAGTCGAAAGTAGAGTCCTCAGGTTCCCATGCGGTAATCCACAAGTTGAACTCATGCTCTTCAGCCTAGGACATCCAGGGGATTTCTGTAACATTAACCCTGTTGTATGTCTGAGACACTGTCTCAGAAACTAATTCCTCCATTGTCACTGTTGGTTTTGTTGGGGTCTCTGCCATTGGCTCTAGCAAGGTAGACTGGATAGGCAGATTGTATGTGTCCAGGAGCGTGGACCTGACAGTAGGGGCACTGATAGGCTGGGCTGGAGGGACAGAGGTGGCCAGGGCTGCCACAGACAAAGCAGCGGACAGCTGTGCGATTGTAACATCTAGGGAGTGCAACTCCTCTGACAGATGTGGTGGCAAGTTGAGGGTTGGGCATGGAGTGGAATACAGATTGGATGGTGTCAACCAACTGAGAGAAATTGAGGTCAGGGGCAGGTGTGGGTTGTCGTCTCTGAAGTGGGGATGGAACAGGAACGGGACTTGGCGATGAAGAGGGTTGGCTCTCTTCCAAGGTTGCTGCAGTAGCAACTTCAAGGTCAAGATTTGGAGTAGATTTGGGAGAGGTGGCCTTGGAAGAAGGGAGCGTTGCCAGAAGGAGGTTCCTTTGTTGCTCCATGGTACAAAGTCTGACTAAGGCAGTGAGGATGTGCTGCATGATCTCCTCAGGGACAAGGTGGAAGAAACTGGAGAAGTTTGTGGAGGCAAGAAGTTGGAGGACTTCATACCTCTGGCCTGTGAGCCTCTGGTTCCATCAATGGGCATCATCAATGGAAAGACTGGCAGATGTTGCCAGATGGAGTCTACCACAGGAGTAGTTGTGGTAAAGACAGATGAGGCCAGCAGTGAGGACTTCTCTGTCATTCCAGAATTCTGTGCTTTGCTCAATGGGGAGAAGCATTGCAGGGTCTTCAAGGACTGACGTGAAGACAACATGTTGTTTGCAAAGGGGGAGTTGAGAAAAAGAAGAAAGTGAAATAACTGGGGTAGAGGAAGAAAGTGTGGCAGTAGGCAAAGTAGGAGAAGAAGACGTTACAGAAAAATGTGAAACCAAAGATGAAGTTCCTGGGTGTTTCAATACCCAGAGGGGAGATCCAAATCAAGAAGTTGGAAAGACTTGGATGGAACAGAAGTGGAAAGAAGCACAGAAAAGCAGAATTCTGGGGCTTCTGCAGACCAGAGCAGGATCAGGTGAAGTGGGACTGTGGATGGGAGTGAGGCTGTGGACTGCAGACACAGCACGGGGGAGATAGGTGGGTGGAAGGGAGAGTTAAAAGAGGTGAGTGATGAAGCATGGAGGAATTCAACGAAATTCCCATGTATCAATTCCTTCTCCTAACAATCTCCTTTATTACATTGTGTTTGGTCTCAGTGACCATGCTGGTCATCTTGGTCCTGACACAGGGGATCTTAGATCTCCAAGAGTGGGTTTCAGAGTGTTGGGTGCCCATGGTGGTATGTGGGCAATTTAGTAAGCCAACATGCAAATGTTGAGAGAATATGCTGACTATGTCAAATAATGAGGAAATCCTTTGAGGTTACAGCATACAACCCTTATTGGATTCATGATGGGAAGAAGGGATGGGAGAATCCTAATTGGCTGGAGGCACAAAAAGTATTCTGTCTCTCAAACAATCAAACCATGGAGTGGGGCGACAGGATAACCAGAGGTTGGGGCGGTGGAGGTGGAGGATGGGGCAGAGCCAGCGGCAACAACAGAGATGACAAGGATTAGGGTGAAGTCACCATAGCAAACTCCTTAGGTCTAGAGAGTTTGTACTGTAAGCCCTGTAACAAGTATTTCACATGAGAAAGATGTGATTCTGGTTTCCAAGTGTCCTTAGCATGTGAGTAGCTCTTCCAAGAGATGAGAAATTGACTGTGTCCAGGAGATCCTCAGTGAGAATGGATGGTCTCAATTTTGTATTCCTCTTCTCCTTCAATGATCTCAGAAGGAGGATTAAAGTAATTCAGTCCATGTTCATCCGTCTCAGTAAAGGTCAAAAGGAGGGAGGCATGGAAGACTTTGTGGATCTTCTTCCAAGTCAGGGGAAGACAAAGTTTGTAAGCATAAGGAGAAATTACCATGTCGATCTCAAACGGGCCATTACAGCGGGGAGCAAGCTTGTGAGAGGGGAAGTTGAACCGAAGGTTTCAAGAGTTGAGCCAGACATTGTCTCCTACTTTCCAGGGAGTAAACTTTGTTCCAATGCACTCTTTGATGGTCTGAGCAGCTTTGGCGTGAGCAGCAGTTGCCTTCTTTCATGTGGCATCAAGAATTTCTAACCACTTTTCCAAGGCAGGAAGAAAGGTGATTCCAATTGGGGGATAAGCATGGGGTTCATACCCATGCATCAATGAGAATGGGGTGATGTTGGTGACAGAGTGGACAGCAGAATTATGCAAGAACTCAGCCATTGATAGAAGTTCAGCCCACTTTGAGGCATTTCCTTGGCAAAAGATATGGAGATACATAGGTTTCGAGTTCCTGGTTGACCTGTTCAGACTCTCCATCAGTCTGCAGGTGGTAAGCAGTGGAGAGGCCAACATCATAGGATAAGAGCTAAGCAAGCTCTTTGGTGAAGGCGGAAGCAAATTGAGGTCCTTGATCAGAGATGACCTTGTCATGAAGTCCAAATTGGCAGAAAATATTCTTGAAAAAGAGGGATGCTATCCCTGCTGTGTTGATAGATTTGTTACAAGGCATGAAAATCACCCCCTTAGTAAGCCCATGGTTGACCACAACCAGCACAGAATCAAAACCAGAGGATAGGGGAAGATCAGTAATCATATTGCAGGAAATCTGCTGGAAAGGCCAACTTGCAGAGGAGGAAATTACACAGATACCAGGAGCCACCAGGTGAGTGTTGACCTTGTTTGCTTGACAAATAGTGCAACCTGCAACAAAGTGGCGAACAACAGTGGTCAGATCAGGCCACCAATAATCATGTTGCATCAGGTGAACAGTGCAGAAATATCCTCCATGACCCCCAGTGGGCAAATCATGGAGGGATCTGACAAGGTCCTGTCAGCCAGGCTTGGGAACATAAAGACAGCCCTTGAAGTACAGGGCTCTGTCAATGAAGATCCAGTCCTTTGGGGAGGCACAAGAGAAGAGTGAGATGCCTTTAGTCAAGGCTTTGATGGCATCAGAGACAAGGGGATCCTCAGCAGTGTGGTGAGCAATTTTCTCAGCGATGAGAACATCCATTTGCCCAATGATAACATCCAAGACGTCCATAGTGATGGGAACGTCCAGGAGGAGAGTTATGGTGGTGTTGTCGGTGGATGTGTCAATGATATCCTGATGTGAGAGTGCATCTGCGGGACCCATGGCAGAGCCAGGTTGATTGTCCCAGCGGAGGTTGAAATCCTGCAAAAACACCGACCAGTGAGCCTGTCGGTAAGAGAGGTTCTGAGGAGACTTGAAATACATCAAGTTTCTGTGGTCCATGATCACTGTGACTGGGTAATGGGTGCCCATGAGGTATTGTTGCCATTCCTCAAGGGCTCGTATGATGGCAAGGAGTTCATGGTCATAGATATCATAATTTCGCTCAGCCAAAGCAAAAGTCTTCGAGTAGTAGGCGTAGGGATGGAGATCACCATTGCCATCTTTTTGCATCAGGATGGCATCTGAAGCACAGAGGGAAGCATCCATCATAACATAGAACGGATGGTTAGTGTCAGGGTATCACAATACTGGCCAACAAAGGAACACATCCTTAAGTTTCTGGAAAGAAGCCTCATGATCTGGTAACCATTGCCAAGTGGCATTCTTCTTTGTCAAAGAAAGAAGTGGCTGTACAATGTTAGGGAAATCTGGGATGAACTTCCTATAAAAGTTGCAGAAACCCATAAATGAGCATACTGCACTAACAGAGCAGGGAGTGATCCATTCCTCAATAGCAGTCAGTTTCACAGAGTCCATGGAAACTTGACCTTCTCCTATGATCATTCCAAGGTATTTGGCTTTCAGAGCGCAGAATATGCACTTTTCCAGCTTTATGCCTAGTTTGTGTTCCCTAAGGCATTGGAGAATGAGACAAACTCATTTGACATGTTTGTTGTAGTCCTTGGAATGAACCATCAGATTGTCCATATAAATGATATGCCAACTTTCTGCAAGATAGTTGGCAAAGATAGGGTTCATGAACACCTGGAATGTCAGAGGAGAGTTACATTGCCCAAAGAACATTATGGTGGGCTCGAAGAGATGAAGAGGGGTGGTGAAGGCGGCCTTCCATTGATCCTTGAGGCAGATCCAAATATTGTTGTAACTCCAACAGATGTTGAGTTTGGTGAGGTACTGCTTCAAGGTGTCAATAAGGTCAGCAATACAAGGAAGAGAATAAGCATTCTTGATCATATGGGAATTAAGATACCTATAGTCCTGACAAGGACAGTAGGTTCCATCTTTCTTTGGCACAAAGAAAAATGGAGAAGTCTGGGGAGACTTTGACAGAACAATCTTTCCTTCTTGTAAGTTTTCTTCAACAAATCCTTTTAGCACCTCCATTTCCTTGGGGTTCAAGGAATAGTTCTTGGCTTGTTTCGGGACAAATGATTTGTCAAGTTTGATGGTGTGGTCAAAGGGTTGGTGGGGAGGAAAAGGGACATCTTTCACTTTCATGAAGACATCACAAAATTTGGCAAATTTGGATGGCAGTTTGATGACCTTTTTCTCCTGATTGGCAGCGATGGAGGTCGAAACAGTGGTCTTGTTGATTTCCAAGGGAGGCAGCACTCCCATGGACACAGCTAGGTCATTGACCAGTTGGTCGAAGATAGCATCCTCAGAGATGAGATTATAACATAGGAGGTATCATTGCATTTCAGCATCCTCCTTTGGTCTTGATATCCCCCCAACAAAGGGGAGAGAGACCATTCCAGTTGACCAGTTGATGGTTGGGTTATTATGGCATAGCCAAGGAAGTCCTAAGATGACGTCCTCATTGGCCTGTACAAGGTAGAAGAGTCTCTTCTCCACATTTTGTCTGATATGAAGGTGAACTATCATTGTCCCTCATATGAGGCCTGCTTGATTGATGGTTCCATCCACATTGTGAGTTGTCAGAGGCTTTGGCAGTCATTGTGTTTTCCATCCAAGGTGATGGACAAGAGCTGGCCTAGCCACACTTTCAGTGGTTTCAACTGGTGTTCCATCTTTGTCCGCTTTCCCATAGACAATCTTGAGAGAGTTCACCACCTCTGCATCAGAGATATTGAGCTTCCTGGCATACTCCTCGAGGGGCGAGGGAGGAGCAGACACCATGGTAGCCCGAATTCTTGGAGCTGAAGGAGTGGGAGGTCAATGTGAGAATCCTTGAGTGCCTCCAGAGCAGGGATGCTTGGAGGAGCAACATCTGACCTTGTGGCAAACAAAGCACTTGTTGTTACACATGTGCTTGACATGTTGGGTAGGGGAAAGGCAGATCGTGTCAATGTCCATGGCATTGGGGTTGCGATGAGAGGAGGAGGTATTGAAAGAGTGCTGAGTACCTCTGGAAGGAATGTAGTGTGAAGTTCCAGAGCAAAGTTTCTTTAAGCGCTGGACCACATTGTAAAACTGAGCGGCTTTGTTAAGCCACTTTTTGGCCATCTTGGGTTCTTTGTCCACAGCAGCCATCCAGAAGGTGAGATCACTAGATACTGCCTTCTTGAGCATGTCCTTCAAGACTAGCTCATCCATTATTCCACTCTGATCCATTTTGAGCTCAAAAGCAGAGTGGAATCCATGGAAGTCCCCTTTAAAGGGCAGCCCTTCCATGCATATATTGGTCAAAGCTGTGCAAGCCTTGCTGGTTCAATCTGAGGGGATGAAAAACCTGCACAAAGTCATCTGAAAACTTCTCCATGGTCTTCTCTGTTGCTGCAATGTTGGAGTTCAGCATCTTCTCCAACCAACCCTCAGAAAAGATAGCACTGTGTCCCTTACTCATCTTGTTACAAAGAGTGAGTATCTTCATTTTGTTGGTGCTGAATTGTGGCGACATCTGAAAGTATGCCTCCATTTGTGAGGGTCCATCATTGGGCGTTCTCATCCCAGCCAGAGAAGTCGTCTGGCAGACCAGCCTTAAGCTCGGTCCTGTTGGCACGATGTTTGTTGGCCATATTGTCATTGTTGTCATTGTCCAAGTGATAAGAGTCAGAGTCGGATGGTGGTTTGGAAGGGGGAGAAGGTGGCAGCAGAGGATCATGGACAGGGGAGGAAGTCGATGGAAACTGAGAAATGGAAGGTGGGCAGGAAGGAGGAAGAGCGGGAGCATGGGCTAGTGGAGAGTTGAAGGAGGATGGTGAAGCAGAGGGGCCAGGTATATGCCTGCCTGAATTTGGATAATGAGAATGCAGATCCAGTTCTCAATGAATTGGTGAGAGTTCTGGTGGAGCAGGAGTGGATCTGGATTGAGAGGTTTGCTCAGCCTCTTCTTCTTTATCTCTTGCCTGGTTTCAGAGAAGGTGTTCAAGATTGATTCTATGCGTAGTGGTGGGGATGGTCTCGTCCTTCCACAGATTGGTAGGGACAGAAAAGCAGTTAGTTCTTTTGTTACGCTAAGCATAGAACCTAGCTTTATCAGCAAGAGTCATGTGATGAACAATAAGTAAAGTAGCAAGTCTTGAGCTTTGAGGGCTGCATTTACCTCAGAGCTAATCAAAGAGTCTTCAATGCTTGGTAGGCGTAGAGACTATGAGAAGGGTCTTGACAAGTAGATTGCAATCTACCAGTGGATTGGGCTAGATACTATACTTGTATTGCATAGAACTACATAACTGGGGAAACTACAAGTACACTGGGTGTTTATATACTATGAGCAGACCCTGAATAAGGAGTCCAAAGGGGAAACAGCACAGTGGAGCACCATTCTAGAAGGGGATATGTGCATAAAAAGAATCGGAAAGAAATGGGTGAACTGTGGACTGCAAAAAGGAACAATAATGGAACAAAGAAAGACATATGTACAAAAGGAGAAGTGGAGTTCTGGTGGAAAGAGAAGAGCAAAAGAAGAACAGAACTCCATTGGACAAGGATCACTAAGGATCAAAAGAATCAGAAGAAAGATCAAAGAAATAAGCAGAGTTGGAAGTAGAGTCCTTGGGTTCCCATGCAGTAATCCACAAGTTGAACTCATGCTCTTTGATCTTGGACATCCAGGGGATTTCTGTAACAGCAGCTAGCTGGCAAGGTCTGCATGCTGATCAGGAGGAATGGCACCAGGTTGGCCATGATTGAAGATGCATTGGCTTGTGGCTGGTTAGTTACTTTGGTCAACTTCAGAGGAATTCCCAGTTGAATTGTGGTGATGGTTGATCAACTAAAGCAACAAATTGTTGATCCAGAGTACTGACATCAAACCTTATGTGTTTGGGGCAGCTGTAATGAATGGTATAAATAAGCCCCTATGCTTTCGGAGTCAGTTGTTTCTTTCCCTATGATCTTATCTTTTCATCTTATCTTGTTTTACCTTTCACCTGTGCAACTCATCTCACTTCACAGCATCACCCATTCACACTGTCACAGGTCTTCTTTCATTTCTGTTTCACCTTATGTTTCACCTCCTCACAGGAGCGTTTGATCATGCTTCTCTTCCATTCCTTCACACATGCATTTCACTCATGGTTTGGCTTTGTTTTCATTCCTTGGCTATGCCAGGCCCTTGATACATGTTTCACAGAAATGGAACATCTCTGTGTCCTATGTCCTTTTCTCCTTTTGTATCCAGATCATTAGATATGACCCAAACATGTACATACACTTAGATAGTACTTAAGGCTTAATGCTGCCACCAGAGAACTCCAGTCTAGTTCTCTTGGTGTTTCCCCCAGAACACATCTGAAGGACTCTTAGGCCTGACAAGCCTTCTTCTTATTCCTTCTCTCTCTGTCTAAGTCCCTAGTGCAACCTGAGGAACCTTGGTTCTAGGGTTGTTTCATTAGAACTAGACTCTTTTCATCCTTACCTTGCATTCTCAACATGACTTTGTGCAAGCTGTACACAAGTGCATCCAAGTCCAAGGATCATTTGCACAAAGCTCATATTAGGAGTCAGTGCTGATCAATTTCCATTGTACTCTCTCCTCTGGTTTCCCTAACCCCAGGTATCAGGATAACCTGATTATGCAGGGGCAAGAAGGGTAATGAATCAGTGGAAGATACGCACTGATAGGTTGATGGTTGGTAACAAAGAGTGTCTCAAGTGTAGAACATGTAGAGAGACGTTCTTCAGAGAAAAAGGATAGTGAATGAATCAAACAATATCCTTAGAGGATCTGAGTGAGAGGATGGAGCAAAGAATGAAAGTAATCATTATTGTTATTGAGACAGGCTTAAGGCCATGTCTTTTATGGTGTTCAGTGATGAAACACTGATGTAGGTAATACATGTTTCAGACATGAAACACGTAAGAGAATGTAAAATGTGTATCACATGTTATGACACAATGATGTCATAGTCTAGACCAAAGATAAGGGTAGCTTATCTAATAATGGTGAGTAATATGGATAACATAAAGATAAGGTCATAGACTGCTCTAGAATCCGGTATCAGGAATTGAATATTAAAATATGAAATACCAGAATTCCTAACACTCCTTCTCACTGATTAATTTATGATTTGAAGGGAAAAAGTTGAAGAGCCTTTCTTCCATCTTCAAACTTCTGCTTGCCTAGATTCTTGGTGAAAATATTAGCAAACTGCTGATTGGTAGGCACATAGTAGGGCTTGATTTCTCCAAACTCTACACTTTCACGAATATAGTGGTTGGTCATGCAAACATGTTTTGTACAACCTTCTTGAGCAGGATTCAAAGCAAGGAATATAGCACCTTGGTTGTCAACACAAAGTGGTAGTGGACCTATCTTGAAACATAATTCTTCATAGACATTACATATCCAGCGAAGTTGTTTAACAACCTCAGTCATGCCACAATATTCCGCTTCAGTGGAAGAAAGCGTAACTTGTCGTTGTCGCCTCAATAGCCATGATATAATGCTGTTTTGGTCACCATGTCCAGAGTACGAGATGCAAAGATCCTGAAAGGATGGTAGATAGCGCACAATATAGAGCGCCTTTGTCAAATGTTCTTCTGTTGGATTGGAAGAAAACTAAGACATTTTGATGACCACAAAGGCTATGTCTGGTCGAGTATCCAGCATGATGTATAACAGTGATCCAATGACCAACTGATAGCGACTATGAAGAGTAGGATTTGACTGATCTTGGTTAGAGTTCTCCACATAGCAGGTTTGGTCTAGAGTAATCGCTCGCTTCTTGCAATCTCTAGTAATCCTCATACCTAAGTACTCAGTTGCTTGACCAAGATCTCTTGACTTCCAGTGTTTCATGAACTGAGATTTATGGGCAAGGACTTGTGTCTTGTTACTATCCATGAATAAAGCATTGTCAACGTAAATGAGTAAGACGATCAAATCATCACCAATGATCTTGAAATATGTTCCTGGGTCAGACTTGCATCTGAGGAATCCCATCTCCAGGAGAGAACAATGAAGCTGCTTGTTCCATTGAAGGGCAGCTTGCTTTAAACTGTATAT
>JBBPNN010000516.1:0-21641 GCA_038090935.1 Hortiboletus campestris | reverse complement strand
GTACATTTCAATGAGTGACGCAGTCTTGCTCTGCGGTGTGGACTTGGGGACATCGGTGTTGGATTGTGTGAGTTGTGGCAACGTCATAGATTCGGCTCGGGAGTGCAAGCTCTCCTTTTCTTCTCTTCTCCTTTCGTAGTCGACAAATTCGGGAAAGTCTATTTCGCGGGGTGAAGAAGTCGCTGAAGGACCATATTCGCTTCCCTCCGTTTCAAACGACGGCCTTATTGGGTCTTGCGCCGAAATAACAGTGCCTTCAGGCGTCCCATATACCAGCTGATCTGGTACGTCATCACCATCAGAGTCGTTTGCGTTAACTTGCGGTCGTACCGGTAGAGGTCTCCCCCCTCCAGGACGTCGCTCGGGGTGCAGGTCAAAGTACCCAACTCGCTTGCGCTTGGGATACGACATCACCGACTCCACTTCAGGATCTTCTTCGTTTGGTTTCTCCTGGGAAATTGCACTTGGAAGGGGCTCCACAGCCGGTTGGCGCACTTGTACCCCTTCGTCGTCAGAAAGTGGAGAACGTGCACGAACGCCAGCGAGGACCAGTGCAACTTCTTGACTGGCCAACTCGGGATCGGAGCGCCCGCCTTTGAGGACCTTTCCCCCGGGTCGGCGTTCCGCCTCCTGCGACCCCAACCTCCGGCTATGAGCAGCAACAAGAATATCCACCCAGGCGTCATCTCTCGACATCCTCCGTTCATACTTTTCAGCGGGTGAGAGTGCCTTCATGCTGGCACTCTCGTTCAATTCATCGTCACTGTAACTCGCTAAGCGCGTCTCAAAATCCACGGTCGAGTACTCAGCTGGCACTAGCGTTGAGCGTCGCACTACAGATGGACTGGGCACTGGAATCCGAAACCGCCGCTTGGTACTTCCAGGGGTGAGAGGAGAGTCCGAGGCCACGCGTTCCAATTGCCTTATTGGGGAGATACGACCAGAGCCTGCAGTACCCGGTCGCGAGTTTGCAGTATGGTCACTGTCTCCCTGTGTCACTGGGGAGATCATAATCGCAGGAGCAGCCTTCGACAGCGAAAGTATTTTGCTGCCATTAGACCTCAGCATCCCCTCAAATTCCACTTCACGGAGGGTTGGACTTTTGGGAACGTGCCCCACAACATAAGGCCGACCATTCAGCGTCGCAGCAGGTTTCCACGGCCTCGATTTGCTGGACGGCGAGAACAGAAAGGGCAACCGACGCTTAGTGCCAGAGTCTTTTGCAAGTTGCTGTCTGTACTCCAACGGCACGAACTCTTCAAATAGAAATATGGTGGTTGCGTTGCGGGGGTCACCTCCTTTGGGCGAGTTCTTGTTGAGCGGGAGAGACTTGAACTCGATCTGAGTGATATGGGTCAACAGGATACTCCATTTAAAACAACGACATAAAAGGTTTACCAGGGCCCAATTACACTCTCTGTCAGTCTCCTCACCACGCTCAATGTCCATCCACCCACCTCCATACACCAAGTCGCAAAAGACATCCATGAACGCTTCCTCGACCATTTCTTCAGATCCCATGACAGGTTCGGTGTCCCAACCGAACGGGGGAAGAGCACGGTGGGTTTTCTTCAGTTTCTTGGTAATGCTTTCGTTTTTCGTCGGCCATGATGATATAGAATGGGCAACGGGGGTGCTAAACTGAAGTGTAGCGCTGAGACGAGCATCCGTGCGGTTGAAGCCAATGGTAGAAAAGTCGTTCCAGTTCATCGTTGTACGCTTAGCAGTGGGAGTCTGTTGAGAGGCTTAGCTCATGCCATATTCGCCATCCTCACGAACTTACCGCCCTTTCACTCTCGGTGAGGTCAAACTGGAGCTTCTTCTCAGCGGCTTCCATCGCTCCGAAACCCATGGCCTCGAATTCACCCCACTTTAGATCAGTGAGGTTCCTAAAGCGATCTCCGCCTTCCTTGATACCCAGGCCGAGCTTATCTTTCTCGTCGTTTGACGTCCCTGACGAAGTGCTCGAGGTAGCAGATGACGTCCCGACGTTAGTGGGGCTTGTGTAGGGGTGGAAATTCGCAGGCATGTCCATTCTCTTTTTATATCCTTCCGAGTAACGTGGATGTAACTTGAGCGCAGAGGGTGCGATACGCTCCCATTCCTTCGAACCAGCCAATCCACGACCGCCATCCTGACCGAATCGAGCGGGAGATGCCCAACTCGCGGCCGTTTTGACCAAGTCAGGCGAGTACATCCGAACGTTACGACGGACGCTGACCACGCGCATCGTCCGCGCCCCGCGACGCGCTTGTGGCTTGTCCTGCTTTTCCTTGATTTGTAGAGAGGGTAACATGGAGGGGTATCCCCTGATCCAATCTTTGAGACGGGTAGGGACCCCGAGGGTGGTTGCACTCCCAAAAGTGGTGTTGGTGTTGATGTCAGAACGCACACCTGGGGCCTTGGGTGCATCCTGCCACCGGATAAACGCCAGCATGATGTGTTCCATGGCGTTCACCGCACGGAGATAATGAATGTAGGTGTGGTGGAACGAAAGACAGGCTGGACCCAAGCCGAAGAGCAAGGGTCCAAACAGAGGCGAGAGTGTCGGCGGGGTGTGACCAGAAGACGCGCTGTGCGCCGTTAAACGTATGAGGAGACTCAGTAGGGTCCATAGGATCGTCCTTAAGACCGGAGGTAACGGCGGTAAGAAAGTTGCAAAGTGCGTCGGAGGGTAGTTAAGCGCTGGTAAGGCACCGAGAAAATTTATTAATTAGCGGTCGACGCCTCATGTGGGTGAAACGAACAAGGGAGAATGGAATGATGCGTACCAGCTTCTGAGTCACGGAACTCCACATAGTGTTCCCAAGAGATGAGGCCACGGACCGCTTGTCCGCCAACTACTCTTACGACTCGCGCAAGACCCCAACGAAAGCACATGCCCAGCTCATGTGGGCCTGCGAAGCGCGCTTCTTCACGCCAGCGATGTTCAGCCTCATTGGAAGGGTTGGCACAGGTATCCAGAAAGGCACGAATGAGGCGCTTGATCGAGGATGCGGAGATATCAAGGGCGAGAGTGGAGAAAATGAAGGGTGTTGTGAGGCAGCGGGTACCAAGTTCGACGGCAACGACGTCGACGAGGCGCGCCACGTCATCAAGACTAAGGATGACATGGCGTTCATAGGCAAGATAGCCATAATCGTGTTCCAAGGTCTTTTCCTCGCCGGATTCGTCACGGGGTCGATCAAGATTAAGAGGGAGGAAGCTGCCGTCTGGTATCTGAGCAACGAGGTCACCAGGGTCGTGTTCTTGTCTGGGTGAGCTCAATGTGCGTGTCCTGGACTTGCTGTCTTGGCCGCCCTTCTTCTTCTCGAGCTTTGCCCCGTCCTTTTGGGGTGAGCGAGAGCGAGGGCCTCTGCTGTTTATATGGCCGAACTCATCGTAGGCGGGCTGTGCACTGCCAACGAGAGCGTTGCCGGAAGCTTTCTTGCCTGGTGTTGAGGTTGTCCTTGAACGCGAGAATAAGCTGGGCATGGAGCTCGAAAGAAAAGAAAAAAAGAAAACGAGGCTCGTGCGGGTGCGCCCGGTGCAACGGCTCAAGCGATTAGAAGATGGACAAACTCTTGAGCAACCAATTTCTCACACTCAAGACCATCAAACAAAAGAGTTCAAATCTCACTATCACTGCCTATCCACATCAAAATCAACCGCATTCGTGCATCGCATTCACCGATAACATGCTGCCACCTTCACACACCATACCCTTTGTAGGCAGATCCCGGGCTCTGCATTTCGGGATGATTGGAGGCCGAGTAGGCGCTCTCGGACAGATCAACACTCCTTCTCGGGCACCGGCGGATGCGAGCTTTGCCAGCTCTCACCTGGTACCGAAAATGCATACGACCGTGTCTCGGGCGGTGGTTGATGCATAGGAGGGAATGGGGCGGTTTCTTGTTGGATCGGAACAGCACTAGGAGCATAGCTCATCAAAGCGGAGGAAACCTCCTTGGACCTGGACCGAGAGGCATAGCCCAACAAAGCCAACGACGTCGCTGCAAGGATCGTTAATTCCCGCGCCTTTTGCGCGTACGTCAAACCTATACGCACCTATTCCGCCCGCCGTGGCAATGATTACTCTTTCATGGGAGCTAACCCGAGGGCAGATGTTTGTGCCGGCACTTCAACTAGAGTTTATTTGTAAGCGCGCAAGTTATTCGACTTACATACATCGAGATGTCATACTGAATGTGTCCGCCAGAGCGACAAGCAAATGAAGATGTATCAATGCTGAAATGGTGGCCCAAGGAACATGCACAAATTTAACGACCCCTGACGGTTCAATAGTGATGTTTGGACCTACTCATGCTGTCTCGTACTGATCTACAGTGAATCGCGTGCAATTAAATTGATAGCTTTGGATGGTCCAGCGACCAAGGCAACGACCGTGAACGAAGGCGGATGCTGCTCAGCAGCACTAAGGGAGTTCCTATGCCTCCATCAGCGTACTTGAATGATGAGGGGATTTAGTATATATAGATTTCGTTCATAGCCTGCGTGTGGCTCCAGCACCTCAGTAGGCCTTCCAGTACGGGAAAACAAACTATACCATCTGCATGCTCGCACATGCGTCGTTGACGAGTAAATGTTGATCGATCGATCGTCGATCACCGTGATGGCAACGCGCCCACTGTTGTCAAGCATGTACCTGATACCCATAGTTTCCTGGTACACCGGAGACTAAACAGTCGAAGGAGGAGTAATCGTTATTCGACCAAGTTTCACCATGATACTATGCGCAACTTTGATATGAGTCCATTTCGCTTTCAAATCTGTGTGACCCTTCAAGAGACTCACCAAGTGTGAATCCCAGGTCAGGTGTCTCGGTTTAGACTCTCCACTGTACTTTCCGCGTCACACGGAGGAGATATGGTGTTTCAGAGTCGCGTTTGATCAACTTTAAGTTTTTCTCCCATTGCTTGGGACTCGTTCCTGGAGCATCCAGATCCGTGAGTTCCTACCATCATTTCCGTCGACCCTTCACCTGGCGCTGGCCCATCAACAGAGCAGCTGGGATGAACGGCAGTCCGACAACTCTTTCGCAACTAGGTGACCCCTTCGAAACGGTCCCAAAGTGCCTTACAGCACAGATTCCGTTGTTATGGCCCTTTCGCGTGTGATCCAGGGGGAAAGCGTTTCGTGCATGTCACACTCGGTATCGAAGAAAGACACAAAGCCTAGGGTCGCAGTACTGGTCTCCTAGCAAATTGGTTTAATCTAGGGTCACCCTGGTCCCTTTTGGCAGCTATCATCGCCTTTGCACACAAACTTCCCATGAAATGTCAAGATTAAGCCCATCGAAGGAAAAAAGACCAGCCTCGTGTCGCTCTCAATCCGCAAAACGTACATTCGACCCTGTGCACATACCCGTGACGCAGAGGGCGAGCCAGACATTCCGGGATAAGCCTTTGAACAGGTTGCGCCCAGTGTTCCGCCGTGGGAGCGCACACACAAACCAAACCGGAAAGCTGAACACACCGTTGCGACAGTGTTTGCCCCACTTGCCATCTGCGATATCGTGAAACGTAATTTATCACAAAAGGGGGAGGTACCCTTGATCCACACATCAACTTGAAGAAATGTCCGTACCCCCACATGACCTCTCGGGCGATGGACCTTCTAGTGCAGTTTGACCATCCCCTTTTTCAGGCGGGACCGGTGCTCCCTTATGCCCAGACTCGACGTCGACAGTTGAAAATCCTGAACATCCGTGCGGTCAATAACGGCGACGAGAAACCCAAGCTCACTTGACACTGAAACATCACTTACTTCGTTTCGAGGTATGGTCCAACCCTTTGCTCTGAGAATCGACCATGAGTTCCATGACCTCCACCGCAAACGACCTGCGACCTGGCGCCACTTCCAACCCAGGAATGCTATTCGCGCCCCTGTTTCTATTTATGTTTTGCAAAAACTGCGTTTCCTCCAAGTTCCGTCGACTTTCCTTCCCTGCCCATGCACTCGCGAACACGACACCATAAACAGAGAGCATGCTGTTCGCATATACGATGTCACCGACCAAGATCGCATCAACGTTAAGAAAGGTGACGATAAGCTGGACGACCGAGAAAAGGGTTGGAATAACAAAGTTTGAGAGTGCAATACGGAAGAGGGATCGCAGGCGATAAGTCAATGTCGCTTAAAAATCATTCTGATCATCAAGGGAACACAAAAAGAGGCGATTCCTTACCTCGCAGAGCAATGGTACTATCGCTGAGGTACTCGTTAGTTGTTCCCCGGCCGCGAATAGTCCAAAGGAACATGATGGATGCATAGCTAGAGGAACTGTATTCAACCTTTGTCCCGTTTACAAAAGATGAGACACAAACGTATTGTCCACGACCTGAGCTGCCCACTCAATTTTCAGGTTTGGTAATGCAAAGTATGTGTTCAGGGCATTCGTCCCACTCTCGATTTCGAATTTGAGAAAGATAATGACGTTGACTACTCGAAGCACTTTGAGAAGAATTGGGAGGGATGTGATGAGTGCAAACCGTCTGGGGCCAACCTGACTGAGGGGATACACAGTGACGAGACGTATGAACAAGATGAGGTCTACTAGGATGGACTGAAAGACGACGATGACGCCGCTCGCGACCCACAGCTAAGCAACATTCATGAGGCTAGAACCCAAACATCAATGTCGAACAAACGCACCAAAGGTGGTAATATTTCCTGAGGCGATAGTATACCATGAATCTGTCAAGACATAGTTTCTTAGTAGGTAGGAGTCGGATCAAACGGTTGGCTTACTCCGGCGAAATCCGCAAGTACCCCGACAGAAAAAGCCATCGCAATGGCAAGAGCATTAAGGATGAATATAGGTTGACGACGACTGCGACGAGTAGAATAGTAGAGCAGTGCGATAAGAAGGGGGACGAGAAGGGTCAACAAAGTATGTGCAAGCAGGAGCGACTGCAACAGAGGGCGCACAACGGCAATAGAAACCAGTTCCGGGGACCCAGGAATAGTGTCGCTTGTAGACATCCTGAGTGATCACTTGGACAGTTTGGAACGAGCTGTCTGGTATCGCTGTTATGACTGAGCCAGTGAAAAAGTGAAAGCACGTACTATTTAGCTCGACGAGGAGACAGGTTGCCTCAGTGAAGTCTTGTGTACGCACTCAGTGTCTGGCACTGCATCAAGGAGGGAATTGTCATCCAGGGAGTCAGATACAGTAGTAATTGAACCCTACCTGCACCCTGAGAAGGGAAGCAATGCTAGACAAAGAGAAATCCAAAAATACCCCTCTCTCTCACTCATTAGGAATGATGATATTACTCCGTGGGGGACACGCACGAGGGCAGACCTGACTGACACGAATTCAGTTGAGGCGCATCATTCGTGCGGCGCGGGAAGACGCGTCAGGCTCGGATTTGCTGGACGTCCTTGCAAAAAAATCCAGTAATCACCATCAACGCATGCACATTGCCCCCGTTGGCCAAGTTGGTGTCCGCTAGGAAGGACGGTCACTGGTCTTGTCAGACTCGAGGAAGAGCTGTTCTGATTTTTTTATCTTAAGAGGTACCTTGGATACGTAAATCAGTAAGTCGACACATTTGCTCTAGGTGCTCCAGGAGCATCGCCAAAAAGCCTCACTTGATCCGCCGACGCCGCGCTTCTATTTGCCTAACCAAACTTGATGGCAAGAAAACTCTAAAGTTTTCTTCTCGAAGAGTGCATATATGGTTCCGAATGCCTGAATTTCCATGCCGACAATGGCTCCGAAGGGGATGTCAAAGAGAACTCGCCAGTGTCAGCGCTTTCCACGGTGACCGTAACGCCCGATCGGGTTTTACCGTGATCGGGATAATGATCTACATTCAACGGACTTTTCCTTTTACCGCACGGGATTGATCGGACTAGGAGGAGCTCCTTACCAGTGCGGCACGCGTCATGTGTTGTTTTGAATCCTACAGTTGTCAAGGCACGTACTTACTAGTATGAACGTTCAGTTCCCCTCTCAAAGAAACATGGGTAAATAACTTGGTGAGAAAAAACGGCACCGACTTGATCGGAGTGGACTTAGCCGAGAATCTCGTTCCTCGACGTCTGGATCCCCATGGCAGGAGTGTGGTGCTAACCACACCTCTAATAGATGTGAGCTAACTGTCTTCTCAACAGTCCTCATTGTAGGCAGACCAGCCCGAGTGCAGAGGTTCCTGCTCTCACAATTCTCGAGCTGCATACTTTGCTGAGCACAATGAAGCTGGATTCGTGCACGGAAACAATCGAAGCCTGCCGAGGATCATCGATCGTCGACGATCGGCGTCTTCAAGTTGTCAGTGGCCCAGTGCCAATCACCGTTTGCCAATTGCAAAATATCTGGGCTATTCGAGCACAAAATTAGGATGGGGATCTTCTAACCTGCCAGCCTCCTGATTTTCCTTAGAATTAGGTGGTCAGGCCCTTCCTCGTTCGTGTTTGCTTCAGTGCGCAGCGATCCTGATGGATGCAGCCCAACTTGATTGAGCAGTACGATCGGGCTGCGCTCTGCCACAAATCCCTTACCACCACGATCATCTCCTCGCTTGAATCTGGAAAGCGCATACACCCTCAAGTGTCCAGCCGGAATCGGTAATACGACCGATGAACCACACTCAATTCGTGACTGTTATAGCGAGTTCCTACAGTCACAACACGAAAAAGCTTCGCAATCTTACATGTCTAGTGTATAAATGTCATCGGGCCTTACTCGTAGATGTTGATGGACGTAAATTGGAAGTACGCCTCAGTGAAAGCTGATGGGTTGTCTGTAACGAGTTGGGGTTAGCGATCGAGACAAGAAATGGCCCCTGTCGACTTACTGTTCACGTAGTCTGGAGCATGGGAGAGCCGTGAACTTTTTTGGGGGGTATGAGAGAGTGTACCACGTACCGACGCAATCCGAGGGGCACCCAGAAGCAGCATAAACAGTCGAGTTACCAGCCCAGCCGCCGCCTCCATGCAATTCAAGTCACTTGAATATGCGGGAGGAAGATAGACTTACAGAAAGTTAGGTTGATAATGATGTTATTGGCATCAAAGTGGGTTGCCAAGTCACAGTCCGTGTTGGGGAAGTATGCAGCGGGCGTTCCCTGCAAACCACCATTTTAGAGAACGCCTGGAAGAATGAGAGGAGTTATGACCCACCCAGTTACTTGTGTTGATAGTGCGAGCACCACTGGCAGCATCACGAGGCACTGATGCATCACCGCGTTCCCAGAACCAGATACTGATGTAGTCGTTCGTACGTTCTATGGCATACCTGGAGGGTTTTTCTGAGACACTGCATTTACTCGCAAGACCAGGGTACCAACCATCCACCATAGATGTTGTTGAAACCTGGGCCGAAGCTGTTGCTGTCCTCATTCAACTTTACCCCGCATCCCGTGTTGTCACCGACTGAGAGCGGTAAGCTACGCTTCAAACGGGGGAGTCGAGTAATACATACTTGTAGTATCGCAGTCTGTAGAAACAGTCGTCCTACACAAACATCAAGCAGGCGTGATCAAAGCATGTGCATCCCCCCTTACCCGAGTTGCGTGACACCAGAAGCGGGGATCGAGCAATCTAGGATAAATGACGTCAGCTACAGTGTCAGCGGCGCACGGCAAATATACTGACTAGGACTTGTATGAAGTGTCGATTGGTTCGGTCCTACGTTATTCACACCCTCGACAATATCGACCTCGCCCTGCGAAACTAGTTAGTGTTGGGAACCTTCTGTAATGTGGAGCAAGGGTACGCCGTCGGGCCAGTTGGACTCATTAGTCTCCCAAACGGCCTAGATCCAAATGTCAGCTCCACTTGCTTCATATGAGTACCAGCGATGTGGAAGAAAAACTGACAGGCCACGTGCTTTGAGCGTCGATCGGAAATGTAAAGTGAGAGTCCAAATGTTACATTGGAATGTAACTTACCCACATCCTTGTGGCATGTGTGGCATGTCAAACCTAAAAGCAAACACGAGTCACCCAAGCGTGCCAAATATAGAACAAGATGCATACACCGCGACGTGGGTGGTGTATTTATTATTAGAACGAATCCGAACTGATTTCCGTCCCGGGCCGCTTGGCGGGAGGACGGTCGTGTCGTCTGCACGCAAAACGAAAGTGTTCCTTGTGGCATACGTGAGATTCAAACTCTGAGCGGTCGCCTCGTCAACGTAGTTTCTGGATAGAAAGAATATAAGAAATCCGTCACGAATGAGCATGACATCACCTACACGCGACCATTGGTGGGATCGGCGATAGCTTCGAAGTTGAAGGCATTGTAAAAGCCCTCGCCAACGATACAATTGCTAAGAGTGTATGTCGTGCCCGCCAACACAGATCCACTGAGGGACGCGAGAACAAGGCCACTGCTTGTGGTCGAGAACCTCATGATGGTTACGAAGCTGTACCAGGAATGGGTACGATGCTGATCGTAATGTTGGTCCATTGTATTTATGCAACCTCGGGCTTCAGCGATGCCGGCACCGATTTGACGACGATGAGGTGTCATGGTGGTTCTGGAAGAGACGTATCATGCGGTGCGGGACCAGGGTGGCGTCTGGGCCAAGTAGCTGAGATCCGCGGTCATAGCTATCCGCTCGGCCCATCAGAGAAGCTTTCTATTTCTGCGACAGAGCGGGGAGGAAAGAATGCGCTCACCGCTTCGCGAGCGCAGTCACACAAGCCTGGAGCTTACTCGAAATGGAACACTTCCTCATTGATCATTGCAAGCGAAATGGGTAGTGTAGAGAAATGACCCACCATTCGAAGGATCACGGCATTGCCCGCATAATCGAATGATGCGGGACGACGAGCGAAAAGAAAGTTGTATGTAAAATTTGGCTTCGAATAGACACGGATTTATGGTGGAACATTGAGCTATCGTATGGAACCTAGCGACGAGTATACTCGTGTGAGTTCCTCATACAATGTTGTCCATAATAGGGTCGCCCCGTGGACACAAATATGTCACCATGGAAAGCACGTCCGTCCGGGACGGCCCAGGTGTTCGTGCGAAGGGTGAAAACGAAGGACATTACCCGGGGGCCGGTAGTGCCCTCATTAGAGTTTTAGAGGATGAAGGTGGCCCATAAGAAACATCCAAGTATGAAGAGGATGTGCCACAACACATGTACACGTCGCGTCTCTGGGCGGGCTGGGGTCAAATAAACAAAAAGTTGAGTTTCCACATTCCTCACCATGACGATCCAAGGTACTGGCGCGTGACTTTGGGGCGGCCTTCTTTCAGGGATCAGCAACATAGTATTCGTGTTAGAGTCATGAGAACAAAGTACGTATGGAAAAACAGAGAAAAAGAATCAGACACAATCAATTCTGAGTTCCAGACGCAGCGGGGGTGCCTCGGCGACGTTTCGCACTGGGCTCTGGTGTTGGACTCGCTGCACGCTTCGAGTTGCCCGACAACCTTTTCGACTTTTCCCACAAGCTGTGGGTGTTCCGAAGCTGGTTCGTCCTGTTTTGTGTCTGACGTCGTGTCCCGCAGGAGAATGCAATGGGAAGGCTCTCATGAGCCTTGTCATCTGCAGGCCAGTCCTCCCTATTGAAAGTCTTTTGAATCTCATTGATGAACCACGTGGAAGTGTGCAGCTGTCCGATATCTCTGTCGTAACGACGAATGTCATGGGATAGACCCTCAAGCTCTTGGTCGTATTGGCTGTTCGGGATATTGGTCTTCTCTCGGTCCTCGGCAGTCGGAGGTTCCCCATAGAGCGACTTGAAGGGCTTCCTCAATTCCCGCAGGATCTTGAAGAGTGGGGTCGCTTGTCTGGGCTGAAAAGTTGACGACGGATAATCCCCTGCACGGAAAGCCCGGGACTTCTGGTGCCCGCCCTGCTCGCTATGTCCTTGCTGTTGGTAGTGTTCATCGAACATGGCCATGTCTATACCACGATGAAAAGCCAGATATGCATCACTGGCAGGGACGTAGCGTAATGTCATCCATCCCAGGACGTGCAGGAATGACTCGAGATCGTCCGTGAGCGTGTGCATCTTGCCTGGGTTCAAAGAAGATTTGCGGACATGAATTGCCAAGTCCCCTAATCAAGTTCAGCGCGATCAGCGCATGCCAGAAGGGTATTGCGTTGCGTGGCTTACCGTGCGATCAGGTCGCCTACTGCCACCCTCGTCCATCATCTTCGCCAACTCCCAATCAATCAGTAAGCCCTTGCCCTCGTCTGTCAAAATGATGTTCCCTGCACTTATATCACGATGCAAGATCTTTGCGAAATTGAATGCATGCGAGTGGGCTTTGCGTTTACATGTCAGCCTACCGTTTATATGTACCTCAACATAAACTCACCTTGAAGGGCGTCGAAGACAGCTGTGACAAGCTGTTTTGTGCATTCGAACTTGAAAAGCGGACGTCCTACGATCACATGCACCAACCGGTAGTGCTGATACGGGGAGATCCTCGACCGCACACACAGCCATGGAGCATCTACCAACTCTTGCGTTTGCGTCCTCCCGCCGTCCACATCCCCCCCAGCGACACGTTCTGGGATATTTGGGGTTCCATGGTGATGGAGTATTTCGTAAATCTCATATTCAGGCATCACTTCGACTCCCGGAGAGTCCGAGAGGAATCGCCACGTGTCTTTCATGTAGATGGTTCGCTCTTCCGACCATGGCCCTTTCTTGACCTTCTCTTGACCACTGTGCTGATCCGGGTCGTGTTCACCGGTTTCGCGGAATGACCTAGTACCGCTAATCACGTCCTTGGCCGGAATCCAAACGACGGGTAGGCTGCGAGTACACCGGCTAACGAGTGACCGGTTTTGCGTTGGTGGCCTTGGACCGTACGCATGACCCATTGCGATCAAACCAGGCACCTCGTACTTGTATAGCGAAATGTTCTTATCCTCGATACCCAGTTGCTCCCTCACGCGTGCGTCGACCTCAGGTGCAAGGTTTGCCGGTTGGATCGATACGTCGTGACCCCGTTCCCTAGCAGAGAGATGGTCGAACCGCCACAAAAATTCGGCCATCAACCTTGGGTGAGTGCGGTAGTTGAACGCAGCGGTCACGACTGTCGCGGAAGGGTCCCATCGCAGGAACCGGGCGTGATCGCCTTGAATGGCAATGGAAAACGAGAAGTGGCGGAACTGCAGGCTGTGCTGAGCACCCGCATAGTGTGCCAGTTGTCCACGCGCCTGGTTTCCCTCCTCAGTGTCCGGCGTGAACGATCCGTTTTCGATTGCCAAAAGACGTTCTTTCTCTGTGCTATCGCGAGGATCATGGAAGGGCGTGCCATCGTTCTTCGCTTTGAACTCCACCCAAAGTGCCATTCGCGAGAAATCCGTCCTATCTGGGGGTGCCACACCCTCGACCCGATTGTAGATCGAGATATCCGTCTTGAGCTTCAAATTGTTCACCGTGTCTCCCTTGCTACTTGTGTTCACTGCCTGAAGATGAGGCATCCATCCTTCGATAGCAGCCATCTGCAAGACGGACCTTGTCACGAAACCGATGTCTCCGAGACGAGACGAGCACTCACAAAGGGGACATAGCGGGTAATTTCCACCCCGTCCCTGGGGACGCTCTCGAATGGATTCTCGGGTAACTCGGGTAATGGCTCTTCGATGGCAGGGACGTATTTATCAAGGAACGCATCGACGGGCATCGCACCCAACCAACGACCATTCATCTCTTTTCCAAGGTGATGTCGAACTTCTTCAAAAGTTTTGACAGTGGACGTGTAAGACAAGTCTGGGCCGTACTTCTTTTTGGCCGGAGTGGATTCACTGGGGAGTTCAAGCTGGGTGACGTGTAACGCGTTGACTGCGGGAGTGAGCTCAGGGCGAGCAGCGGTCTCGTCCTGGTGAGTAAAAGACATGTTAAACGAGGGGAAAGTGAAGAGAGATTAAACGAACAGGGAGGATCGAGGATCGGGGCTGTTGCCCGCGTATTTAACCTCTAATATTGTGCAACAAGCTGTGGAGTTGACATGTCAGTCTTGCGAGGATGACAGCCATTGTTATACCAACCTAGATGTGGACTTTCCCTGCCCTCTTTAGTGGTTGGGTGGACAGGCGCACTGTGATGGTGGAGTAAGTGGTCCAACGCGCCCTCAGCAATATGACGCGTCTCGGTCAGGTGACACACAGCAACTGCCTCTTTCGTTTGTTTAGCCCCTATCCTTAATGGTCTGGCAGCTCCATAATGGCCCGGTGCTATTCCCAGACTTTTTGGATAATTGATGGACATTTCTGGTAGAAATTTCCCGACGACAGCGCCGCTTCACCTTATAAATACAGTGACGCTTCTTCTCGTACGCCCTCGACGGCGATGATTCAGAGGGCTACCATACAAACTTGAGTGAAAAGCCAAGCCGAGGTCAACTTGGATTTGTTATTGTTCGTAGGACCGGTTCAGGCACGGGGTCGGCGTAACGAGTATTTGGTGCTGCGTCGGTCATTGCAATACATGATGCATGAAGCTTGAAGAGCGAATGGATCGCCCCAGTGGTGGATACCAACAGGTCAATATTTCAATGCCCACACCCTAACCTCACTTTACGAATTCTGAAAATTCTAGCTGGCATACAGATCCTCTCCAATCAGGTGCTCTCAGGCTTTATCATCCCAACCCTCGTCTCGATCGTACAGCTTGATTTGCTTTTCCGAGTCGGTGAAGCGAATCCAATCCTCGTGAATATTCCCTTTGGAATAGTGAACGCCAGGATCTCTTTTTTCGGCGTCGTATTTGCTACTATATGGGCAGGAAAGGAACATTTGCGTGAGGCAAAAGTGTCCCTGGATCCTCTTCTTCTAGAATCCGAACAGCGGAGCACACACGGAATGAACAGGTGTAGAGCAGGTTCGCGTCTGCCCTTCAACCTTGCCTACACCGAGAGCTATCGGGATGATAACAAGAGCGCTACTTCCGAGAAGGAAGGATGTGGGCAATCAAAGCAAAAGGTCACTTTGATGTGATATTGCTCTACTTCCACAACACGCGAGCTCTGCAAGCGAAGATCTGCGACCCAGCGAACTTGACGGATGATAAACATCGGGGGATTGTGATCGCCAGGACTCGACCTCGGATCAGACACCGCAGGAAGTGTAACCAGTATTAGAACGTATCCAGGAAAGCTGATTGAGCTAAGCGGATTTGTATTTCTCAGAGAGTTCATGGTTAACCAAAGTCGATATTCACACTTTGCTCGTGAGGAATGTGATTCCTGGATTGTTTGGTGGGGGCACATTGTTGTGACAGTGTTGTGCTACTCGGAGACAAACCTTCCAATACGTAGGCAAGCGTATCCTAGATTTATGCGGTCCAAACCTTGGTGATCAACTCGGTCAGACCTATCGTGGGATTCAGTCACATCACACGACATCAGAACGGTAAAGGGAAACCTACCAATGTCATTTGTGTTGAACTGGTAGACGCCGACCAAAACGCCGACGGTCGTGACCCTGAGTGTCCAGGCCATCAAGGGACCAAGGATGGGGAACTTGCGCTTGTGGAGATAGTCGACGAGGATCGCATCAAACTATTTCTCCGAGAGGTTAGTGATAAAAAGAGTGTAGAACAATTCGTGGCGTTGCCTACCCCGATGTGACTGTGCATCACGAGCGAGATACCCAAGAGACCGTCAAGGACAGGGTAAGCCGTGCCAGACGTAGCAAATGCTGCCGCGGTCATGGGAAGCAAGGCTGCAGACAAAAGGCGTTCGAATGCCCAGTGATAGGAACCATGGGTCTTTGAGGGAGGTGGGAAGGTTGTTGGGTCATTGACAGTTCCCTTGAGGATCGCTGCCGTCGAGCTGGGGGCACGTCTCGCTGAAGCCACACCAGATTCAGAGTTGTGGTAACCGTAAGAGACTGTGAAAGGCATACCTTGGAGCGCCGAGCGCAAAACATTGCGCCCAGTGGAGGAAGCGAATGTTCTAGGCAATGTTGAACGTAGCAAAAACGATGACATTGTGGATGAAACAAGAGAATCGAGGAGGAGGGCAGGCTGAGCCAATCACATGGCCCGGTTGCAGCCGATTCCCGATGCGGCACTACCCGTCATTCACAATGGACGACCCGAGCATCTCGGTGTCAGAAACACTTTTATTTCACCTTTTCACTTCTTTCACATTTCACTACTTTCATCTCTTCATAGACTCACAGACTCTTTCTAGACATTTCTATCATGTTCTATTAACTACATCATTCCTCATGCTTTCCTCGTGTTTCTCTTCGTCTAGCACTATATAAGTAGTCGGTCCCATTGTATCTAGTTCCCCACTCTTGGAATAGTCATTATCTGCTCACGCAATTTTCATTTTGAGAACTGTCAGTAAGACACCTGACATTATTCCAAGAGTTCTTTCAACCCATTCCTCTTTATCTTCTTGCCCAGACGTGGCTGCTCTTCGCAACACATTCTGTGTTCCATACTACATTCCCTGTCTTAAGCATTGAGCTCTTTGCTCGTCGTCTCATGTGCTTCATACCCGCCGAAAGGCAACCCGGACCCTAGGGTTAAGGGGAACCCGTTGATCGTGTGAAGATCGGAGTAAACAACTCCATATCCACCGTTGTCTACATCGCTTGTTTGGCGATTAACAAATAAGAATAAAGTTGCTGTTCCCCATAGTGCACTAGGGGCGGTTCCCAGGTGACGTCGACCTGAGTGTATAGGGATATACAATACATTTAGTCCCCGGTTCGCGTGATTACCGTATGTCACGTTGTTATACGCAACGTTACTGTGTAGTGCTCCTGTAGCCAGGGAGATATTGTCTGGTTCCTCCATCTTCGACTCCAAACCTCAATGTTTCTACCTCCACCTTTCATCGCATTTGGTCTTGAATCTCTAGAAGTTGTTCTTAACGAGGACTTGAGATACTCGGACAACGCATAATGTCTAATGTCTGGAGGGAGCCTACTTCCATGATGCAATCCCCACCATCACCGTCCCCTGAATCATCGCTCACGCCCATCTCCTCCCGACCACATCCGCCTTCCCCCGCACTTCCCGTTCTTATGAAGGGTGAACAACCCCAACTACACCATGCACTCCAATGTGGATTGTGATGCCAGAAGAGGATTCTATTACGATGACCCCTTGGCCTTCTACAATTTGTACAACGAATGGTATGAAAAT
This sequence comes from Hortiboletus campestris, assembly GCA_038090935.1. Taxonomy (NCBI): domain Eukaryota; kingdom Fungi; phylum Basidiomycota; class Agaricomycetes; order Boletales; family Boletaceae; genus Hortiboletus; species Hortiboletus campestris. The sequence goes on along the minus strand of JBBPNN010000516.1, from coordinate 4,551 downwards.
CACCAAAGAGATCCCTGAGTTGCAGGTCGTCTGCCCCGACCCCCAATGGGCATGGAACAAGGAGTACAGCGCATCTACACTCTGGTGGTTGCTGCTCCTCAACCCCAGCGTCCCCCTACCTGTTCCATGTCACCACTTATCCGTGGCTTGAAACAAGTGCACGTAACGAGTCCCTGTGCAGGACAGATGCCCGGAACAAGAAGGTCCCTGATGAATGTGGCTGCAGTGCGCCCTACGTCGAACCTCTGGTCTCCCACACCCATGGCAAGGCCTAATGCCAAAATAGGCAAATCTCTAGCTGCGAAGCCCGACACTTTTGAGGGTGACAAGACTAAGTTTGTTCAGTGGTGGAGGACAATGACCCTCTACTTTGCCAGTTTCGAAGAAGAGCCTTCTGATAGGCAGAAGATGCTCATGGTCTTATCATATATGAAAGGCCAGAACCCCGCAGGAAGATTTGCTGACCTGCTTGTTCTTCAAGGTCTCGGCTCTGTTAACTCCTTCGACGAGTTTGCAGATCGGATCAAGAAGACTTTCCAACCTTCGGACCAAAAACATATGGCTGAGAAAAAGCTGCTCGCACTTAAACAGGGCAAAGAAACTGTCAAAGACTTCATGACTCGACTTTGACAACTGGTCATCGAGGCAGACTATAATGTCCACCATCACTCCTGCCTCCTTATCAACATCATGTGGAATGGCATCCACAATGACACCGTGGAGTTTGTAGAAAAGGGTCAACCTGCCCTTCTCGAAGTTGACGACTTCGCAATTTGGGAACATGCCCTCATTCAAGCAGGCAGAGTTCTCCAGGAGATCGCCGACAGAAAGAAAGGCACCACCGCCCTCGGGCCCACTTACAAGCCCTATTTCACAACTTGCGAATCCAAACCTGCCGCTGCATCCTCCTCTACCACCACAACGACCGCTCCCACAAATGTCCACCTGAACCAAGTCGGTATGTTCAGCGGACAAGGTGTCCCCATGGACATCAACAAGGCTCGTGCTGAAGGAAAGTGTGCCCATTGCAGCAAGCCATGGCCCTGCAAGGATCACATGCACCCATGCCGTCAAATCAGATCGATGGTATTTAGGGGTGTAACGATTGAATATATGGATGCTGATGGATTAGCCACGGCAATCCTAAAGTTCGAGACAGACAAAGAAAAGAAAGAGGGTTTTGTTGCCAACCAGTAGATAATCGTCGTTCTACCAGTCCTAATGTATTTACCATTTCAAATAAATTCTCTATTCTCCCCATTGAAACAAGTGAAACCAATGACGAACCCATTGTCTGTCTATCAAAGATGAATGTGGCAGCTGCGCGCTCTACGTCTAAGATACATTGGGACACGGATTTTAACAAGGAGGGTACTGAAACCCCTCAAATCACGATTCTGCAGAGATCTGATCAATCTCGCAAGGAAGTCGGGTCTGCTGAGCGACCTGTAGTACAAGCAGAACATAAAAAAGTCAGAAATTCTAGGGAAAATTGGATGAATACGGTCGACCCATGGTCCGCAGAATGGATCAAGAAAGTCGCTGATTCTAAGGATGAGAAACGAACTCTAAAACACCTTTGCTCATTCATACATGGGTCCCGCCTAAGCGAAGTTACTCCCCAACTCATCCAAAGAATCCGACAAATAAATTCAGGAGAAGTCCTCCTCTCAATTAGAGAATTGCAATGAAAGCTGAGATACATCAACCAAAAACAGTCAGCAAACTCTTTTGAGATTAAAGGACACATCCTCAATAACAACCAATCTGAGATTCCCATTATCGCCCTTCTCGACTCTGGATGCACAGCCTCTGCCATAGACAAAAAGTTTGTACAGGAAAACCATATACCTACACATGATATCCCTATCCTGATTCCTGTATATAATGCCGATGGAACTTCCAATACCAGCAGCCCAATCTCTAAATATGTCATGGTAGAGCTAAGAGTTCAAGATCATTCAGAAAGGATTGCATTGGCCGTAACCAAACTCTCAATGCATTCAATCTTCCTAGAACATGATTGGCTGAAGACGCACAATCCAGATATCAACTGGACCAATCAAACTATAAAACTCACGTGCACTGACGATCATCTCCCTGAACTCATCCCAATAGAAGACGAGGAGGAATACAAGGGCTACGACAAAGAGCCAGAGTGACTGTTCAAACTCAATGTCGAAAGCTACATAAGGTCGACCATGACTCCACATAAATCCACAGAGTTAGCATTTGAGAAAGACAAAAAGAAATATGACCAGACCTTTGATGAAGTCATCCCAAAACATTATCACGACTTCAAGGACGTATTTGACAAGGAAAATTTTGATGAGCTTCCTCCTAGATGACCGTGGGATCACGCGATCGAATTGCTACCAGGCGACCACATAATCGATTGTAAAACGTACAATCTTACAAATGACGAACAAAAAGAATTAGACACTTTCCTGGAAGAAAATCTCAAATCTGGAAAGATTTGCCTGTCGAAATCCCCTATCGCCTCGGCATTCTTCTTTATCAAGAAGAAAGACGGAAAGTTGCACCCGGTACAGGACTACCGAAAATTGAATGCAATCACAATTAAAAACCGATATCCCCTCCCCCTCATATCCAAACTCATCGACAAACTCAAAGGAGCTAAGTTCTTTACAAAGCTTGACATTTGATGGGGATACAATAACATTCACATGAAAGAAGGTGATGAGTGGAAAACCATGTTCTGCACCAATCGAGGTCTCTTCGAACCTCTCATCATGTTCTTCAGTCTAACCAATTTCCTGGCCACTTTCCAAACTATGATGAATCATTTATTCCGAGATCTGATCAATCAAGGAAAAGTGGTCATCTATATGGACGACATCATGATCTTCACCAAAGATCTGCAAGAACACCGATCAATTGTCTCTGAGGTCTTACAGATACTTAGAGATAACAAACTGTACCTTAAACATACGAAGTGCGAGTTTGAGCAATCTGAAACAGAATATCTCGGACTCATCGTTGGGTACCAATTGGTTAAGATGGACTCCACAAAGGTCAAAGGCATTACCGAATGGCCTGTCCCCACTACAAGAAAACAATTACAAGGATTCTTAGGATTCCTGTCATATACTGTGCCAACCCCAAGCACACTCCGGCCCTCCGGGCACAACTTCACTCCTTCAGGAGCAATCTCCGGTTTGTTCTCTGTAATTATGTATCTTCATTCCTTCGGACCTTCTGTACCTCTGACTAAACCCCTCTGACATTCTACTTACGATATTCCTTGTTCTGCACTTAGTTTAGGTCCGATTCATAGATACCTCCGACCTGTGCTTGCATAGCTCTGGCATTCATCCTGCCGGAGCACAGCACCGGCTTTCTGATCTCCCGTCCTCCGTCTCCGTCATCCGTTACTAATACTGTACTCTTCCTCCATATATAAACTCCTAGATACTCTGTGTACAGTACCTTGATTATCAACTAGGACAGACTCCTGTTCTGCCTTCTCCTCTGTTTCTCTTCGCTCTGAAATACGGGACACAAACGACAGCAAGGGCGCAGCACATAAGCTGAAGCTGAAGTCCTATCTGTCCGCACAAACTCCGGAGTTCTGGAGTTCCCTCAGGAGTTGCATGGTCCCTAATAGTATAATCAAGCTCCCACTTGCTGATCATACTTATCAGTTTCCAAGACTCATCTGACAATCAGACCCTCATACCAAGTGGTAAACCCCTCCGACCTCATGAATACCTCCATACCCTCCGCACCCTCCGTCATGACATCCGCCTCATCCCGTCATGACTACCTCAGCGTCTTCTCCAACTGACATCATCAACCAGTAGTTGCCAGTGACCACCAGTTCAGTGGTTTCTCCCCTCACTGTCCTGCCTCCTCTGCATCTCAGTCACAACCTCCACAACCTCTGACTCTGCGAGTTGAACTCCGGAGTAGGAATGGTTGTTCCTCTGTCACTCCTAGTCAGCACTCCAGTCGAGTGCAGGACCAGCCCCCTCTGTCAAACGGCACCTCCGATAGCAACTCTGATGTCTCCGACTCAGAAGACCAGGACACTCCAGTCCTCACCCTCCTTACCCATGCAGTCAGGGACCTAGCCAAGTCTGCTGGCCGCACCCCCTCCACCTCCGACTCCAGTCAAAGAACCAAGGTCCACGTCCCGGACCAGTTTGATGGCACGGAACCCTGCAAGCTCCACACCTTCTTGATTCAGTGTGAACTTTGCTTCCAGGACCATCCAAGAGCCTTCAGAACCGACCATGCCAAGGTCGTTTTCGCCCAATCATACCTCAAGGGTATGGCTCTGGAATGGTTCAAACCTGACCTCCTCCTCTCCTCACCCTCCGAATTCCGTCCCCTCTGGATGGACAGTCACTCCGAGTTCATCCTGGAACTCCAGACAAATTTCGGTCTCCACAACCCCGTTGGTGATGCCGAGCATCAACTCCGCCATCTGTCCATGACGGATGAGCAACGTGTAAACAAGTATGTGGTACAGTTCAACCGCATAGCTTGCCAAGTCCACGGTTACGGAGACGGTGCACTCTAGCACCT